>CM038559.1:35240502-35383002 GCA_021527575.1 Ensete glaucum | reverse complement strand
GGTTACTCCTACTTCATTACATTTATTGACGATTTCTCTAGGTATGGACATGTGTACTTCATGAATTATAAATTTGAGGCCTTCGAGGAATTAAGGGAATATAAGAATGAAGTAGAGAACTAGATTGGAAAGAGTATTAAGATTCTTTGATCATATCGAGGAGATTACTTAAGTATAAAGTTCACTTATTTCCTCAGGAACCATGAGATTACTTAAGTATAAGTGGACACCTCCTTATACGCCTCAGTTCAATGGTGTATCATAAAAGAGGAATCACACACTATTAGATATGGTGTCATCCATGGTGGGTTTTGCTGACCTACTTGTCTCATTCTGGGGATACGCTCTAGAGACCACAGCTTACCTTCTGATTAGAGTTCTATCTAGGTCGGTAGTGTCTACACCATATGAGATATATAATGGGAAGAAGTCTAATCTTAATGTTGTTAAAATTTAGGGGTACCCTGCCCATATTAAGAGACATAACCCCGATAAATTAGAATCAAGGACAAAATGATACAAGTTCATAGGATACCCTAAGGAAACTTGAGGGTATTATTTTTATCATCATGAAGACCAGAAGGTCTTTGTTGCTAAGACAGTTGTGTTCCTTGAGAAGGAACACGTTCTTAGTGGAAACAATAGGAGTGAGATAAAGTTAAGCAAGGTTGAAGAACCTAGCTCAAGCACTATTTTAGAGTCTGAGTCTATTCAGGTACCTAGCACACAAGTTCCAACTTTGTGCAGGTCTAATAAAGTACCTCACCCTCTTGAAAGATATATGAAATATATCAGTGGAGAAGACTCTCAAGATATTGATCCTCAGACCTATAAGGAGACTATTATAAGTCTAGACTCCAGAAAGTGCAAGAAACCATGAGTTATAAGATTGATTCCATGTACTACAATATGGTTTAGAACCTTGTGGATGCACTTGAGGGTATTATACCTATTAATTGTAAATGGATCTTCAAGAAGAAAATTATAGTAGATGAAAAAGTAAAGACCTACAAGGCAAGGTTGGTAGCTAAACGATTTCATCAAAGGCAAGGAATTGACTATGACGAGTCCGTCTCACCTATAGCCATACTGAATATCCATCAGAATTCTTGTGGATATTGCAGCATATTATGATTATGAGATCTGGTAGATATGAAAATCATATTCCTCAATGGTAACCTCGAGGAGGAGGTATATATGATACAATTAGAGGGATTCATATCTAGAGAGATTCCAGATAAGGTGTGCAGACAACTCATGTCCATCTATGGACTGAAGAAGCAAACTTCCCAAAAGTTGGAACATAAGATTTGATGAGGCAATCATATCTTATAACTTCGTTAAGAATGAAGATGAGCCTTGTGTGTACATGAACGTAAGTGGCAGAGCTATCACCTTCTTGGTATTATATGTGGATGGCATCCTAATCATTGAAAATGATATAGGAATGCTCTCCATAGTTGAGGCTTGGCTATCTAAAACCTTCTCCATGAAGGATATAGGAGAAGCATCATATATTTTGGGGATTTGAATCTATAAGGATAGATTCAAGAGGATGCTTGGCTTGTCTCAGTCCAGGAGACTCCATTGTTAAAAGATTTGATATAAAAAATTCTAAGAGAGGCCTCATATCGATGAGACAAGGAATGTCACTTTCTATAAGTTTTTCCAAAGACTCCTGAAGAAAGGGCAGGCATGGATAGGATACCCTATGTCTCAGTGATAGTGTCTATCATGTATGCTATGTTATATACCAGGATTGGTATAGTGCATGCTCTGAGTGTCACGAGCAAGTATCAGGCCGATCTGGGTTTGGAACACTAAAAGGCAATAAAGTGTATCCTTACATGCTTTAGAAGGACTAAGGATCTCTTATTGGTATATGCAGGAGGTAGCCTCCAGGTTGAGGGCTACACGGACTCGAGTTTCTTGTCCGACATCGATGATAATAAGTCGAACTTGGGATATGTCTTCATCCTGAATGAAGGAGTAGTAAGCTGAAAAAGTTCTAAGCAAGATACTATTGCTGACTCAACCACAAAGGTGGAGTCCATTACTACAAGCAGAAGTAGCAAAGGAAGGAGTGTGGATAAAGAAGTTCATCAGGGATTTAGTAGTCATACCAAGCAGCGTGTGCTAGTTATAAGAGCCTTGCATGCCAATCACGTAACTGATGACACGTATAACATGCTACACGATCTTTTCGCTTATGATTATTATTGACATATTCTTATATTATATTATCTATTTTATATATATATATATATATATATATATATATATATATATATATATATATATATATATATATATTAATGTCTTTGGTTCTATGCAATGAGAATCAGATCTTGATGAGATCACGATAATGAGATCGATTTACCTTTAAAGACAAATTTCAAATAATCCTAGTCATAGGTTACTTGAGAGGGATATCGAGAAACCGGGCAGACCAGTGTACTATATACCCGTCCATATGATGGAGGTGCCTGGTCTCATAGCCACTTTGTGGAGACACTAAGGATACAGTATAGGTACTCATTAGAGAATGAGTTCACTCATTATTAGTATAGTTAATGATACCTAATGTTAGAAAGTGATTTCATAGTCTCAATTGTGCATCTGATCCTTAGACTTGAGACACCAAAGATGTCTTATTTGAGTTACTTCTTGCTTTAATCTCGGACTTATAGGGTTAAAAGGTTCCAAATCTGGTATAGCCAGTTATCGGGATTAGTAACCAACCTTGCGAAGGTAATTAAGTATTAAGAAATGATTATCCACTCTCGATATCATGAGAGAAATATCTTGCTCTGACAAATCCTTGGTCAGGGTCATTCGGATTGAGAGAAGAGTTCTCTGGGAGAATCCGATTAGAGCGATTCTTAAACGAATTCTATATGTGGCCTGACAACCATGTCCAATATATGATCTTTGGGATATTGGATGAGAGACTATAGATACACGATAACTATGGATAGATAGGTCCGATGAATTTGATCCCCCTGTACTATTATTAGGACTATAACTAAGTCGGGTCTATCTATTCATAATTAATTCGAGCTAAGTCATGTTAGTCTGTTAAGTCATAGTTAGTTATGGGTCGGGTGACCCAATCTAGTCAGTTATAAGTTGGTTAGAGTTGGTTTTTATCTTTAGTTAGGATGGAGTCAGTTATTATTTTCAGTTAAGAGTCTACCACTTAGTTAAGAGTCCAAGTTTAGTCAAACTCTGAGTCCAAGCTTAGAGGGGCTCTTGGTAGTACCATATAAATAATGGTGTTAACTCTTTCAAAAGGGATGAATGAAGAAGTATGAGTTTTAGCTAATAGGCAAAACCCTAAGAGGGCCGATCCCCTATAGAGATCAAGGAGGCAGATCCTCTCGAAGTGATCAAGGAGGCCCAATACAATCGAAGTGATCATTTATCTCCCTTTTCTATCTCCATCCATGATAGAATTCTATGAGGTTTTATTAACTGTCTAGGGACTATGGTGTAGTGGCCTAGTACGTCTATAGTTGATGAGTCAAGTGAATTATTATAGAGATAATAATTCACTATATCAGAAAGAGTTCTGATGTGAGCGAGTCATGGCTAGCTCGGTATCGGGCCTAAAGAGTCATACATATATGGTGGATGCTTCAGTAAATATAGGATTAGATACAGATCCAACTAGCCTATATTCTTATTAGATGAGATCTTACATTAATAGGCTCTTTGTATAAGACCTAATTAGAGGCCAAAAGAGATTATTAGATATAGATCCAATAATGCAAGTTTAGTGGATAATTAGGTAGAGATCCAATACCCACTAAGGCAGAACCCTTAGGGTTTTTGGTGCCTCTTTGGTCGCCCCCTCCTATTGTCCTCTCTTCCTCTGTGCAAGAGTTATAAGACCTAGGATTGCGACTAGAGGAGTATCACTGTAGTGATCCATCGTGTAGATACCGCTAGAGAAGAGGATGCTTGACCTCCTTCATCCTCTCCATCTGCATCTAAAAAAGTAGGGATATACGATCTCTCTAGGTAAATAATCTCTCACATGATGTAGTTTTTCGTTGTGACTTTCTCTCGACCTAATCTTTTGCATGATGATTTGATATGCATAGGAAACTTATTTTGTTTTGATCTTCCACTACGCATGTGATGCTCACGCTTGGTTTCCTAATAGTGGTATCAGAGCCAATGTTGTTCATGTGAAAGATTGGTTTTAAATTATGTATGATGAGATTGAATTGCATAGAACTATTGTACGTATTCTTGCTACATTTTCGCAGCGAAGGCAGTAAGGAGAGGGGCAGCCACCTACGAGTAGGTCACTGTAGGAGCAATTGCTCTTGACCAGGGCCCCTGTAGGAGTGGCCACCTGCAGCTAGGCTGCCTATAGGGGTGGTTGGTTGCAGCTAGGGCCTATAGTAAGGGCGGTCGCAAGGGCAGTCGCTAGCGATTAGCCCGTAGGGGTGAAGCCTACCCGGTGTGGCATTGGCTGCCCGAGGCGAGCGCCCACCCACGAGGACGATCACTAGTAGGTATAGGCAACCAACAACGGCACGTAGCGCTGCCGCCTATGTAGGGTGAAGGCAACAGTGGTCGCTGGAAGTGGGCAAAGGCTTAGGGTTTCTTTTCGACAAAAGGACAAATATGCCCCTTGAAATTTGAGAAATTTCTTTATATGTCCTCTTATCCTAATTCCCAAAATACCCTTAATAATTCTAAAAATTCTTAGGTCTATCCTTCTATCAAGAATTCTAAAAATACCCTTAATAATTTTAGAAATTTCTAAAATATCTTAATTTTTTAAAAAATAATTAATTAAATAGTTTAATTAATTATTATATATCTAGTAATCCTATGATGCGATGTACACATATGATGTATGATGTGGATGGATGATCATGAGTCATGTGTTGTGATGTGTTTGAATGTAATTATTATTATTATTGGGGTCGTGAGCCTAAATTTTTCATGTTTATTATCAGGCCTGCATGCCTGTGATTATCTTGTACTTACATGGAGAGGCATGGTGGGAGTGTGGAGGTGACAGCAGGACCCACGATGTCGTGGCGAGAGATCACGATGCATAGTGATGCGATGAGGATCCAACGAAATCGATGATAACGAGATCAATGATCATAGGGCATAAAGATGCGTGGATGCACACATACATCATATTGTGAGTGATTAGGCCTATTGGCTCTAGCTTAATCATATTATGTGTTGACTCATGATCATCCAGTGTGGCTTGCATATGTGATATGTGTTATACACCTACTATATATATATATATATATATATATATATATATGCGATGAAGATATATATTAAATATGTATGTGCATGACATGACATATTAGGTGACCGATATAAAATAAAAATCCTCTCCCATGATAATATTAAGTCGGTGAACGTGAGGTAATAAGATTGACCCATGTGACTTTCCATCATTATAGGAAGAAATTGAATCACGGCATAGGTTGAGTTGGTTGAGTCATTCAAGGCTCACCTATCTACGTGATTGAGCTTTTGCCTACGATATAGAGATGTCACCAGTGACCTGAGGACATGGTATGACTTGGTTGAGTAGTCAAGAGCATATCATCGATTAGACTCATCTCGTAACGATGGTGATGACTTAACTAAACTTCATGGTAGGTCGAGTAGTCAAGACCATGATAATTCAGAGGCTGAATATGACGGGAATCATAAGGAGTTATGATTGACAAGAGTTATCTACCTTTCGAGCTTAGTGTAAATGGTTGAGTCCCTCGAGGTTGCACTAAGACACTAATTGGAACCCGATCCCCACTAGGAGTCTACCAGAGACTTTCATCTCACATGTCGAGGATGTCATATGATTTGCTAGGAAAATAATGAGAGTATATTAAGATAAAAGTCCATATCTTAATTAATTTTTTAAAAAAATTCATATGTTATTTATTTATGTAATATCTTGTTTATCGTTTGTAAACCACCTACGTGGCATACTTGATGTCGACCGCCTCATTAGTCCAAACTACACAGATTGGCTCCGTAATTTAAGAATTATTCTTATAACAGAGAAAATCACGTACATTCTTGATATAATTATGCCCACACTAGAAGAAGGGGTAAGCGAGGATGAGATCGCTCGCTATGTAAAGTATATAGATGATTCCACATTGGCAAAATGTTACATGTTGGCCTCCATGACTCCTGTGCTACAGAGGCAAAATGAGAGCATGGATGTAGATTCTATCATTCTTTATCTCCGCAAGCTGTTCATGAAACAGGGAATAACTCCAAGATATGAGATATCCAAGAGACTTTCTTTAACACCAGGATGATAGAAGGACATCGATTGATAACCATGTCCTAAAGATGATACAGTGGATCGAGAAACTCACAGGTCTAGGAATAGTCCTAGAGGATAACCTGTATATTAATTTTATACTTTAGTCCATGCCAGATTTCTTTTCTCACTTCATCATGAATTTTAATATGAACAAGTTTAAGGTGACTCTCCTTAAGCTCCTCAATTTGTTGAAGGAAGTTAAAAGTGTCATTAAGAAAGAAAAGTTAGTTCTCTATATTAATAAGAGCAAGAAGAAAAGGAAGGCCAATAAGACCCTTAAGAAGGGCAAGGGCAAAGAAAGATCAGGTAAGATAAACATTGCCAAGAAAGACCCGACAGAGGACAAAGGATAGTATTTCTACTACAGCTAAGATGGGCACCGGAAGAGGAATTGTAAGAACTACCTTGTAGATAAGGTGAAACAGAAGCTTGGAGAAGCTTCAGGTTCTGACAAGACCTAGGAGATTGGCTAGTGTTAGGACCTTAGCTAAGTCGGGTCCATTTATTCAGGTTGAGTCATATTAACCAGAGTTAGTTATGGGTCGAGTGAATCTTATCGAGTTGATTATGAGTATATTGAGTGGTTTTTATCTTCAGTTAGGATGTTATTATTTTCAGTTAGGAGTCTATCAAGAGTCAAAGATTAGTGAGACTCTTGATAAAGCCTTATAAATAAAGCTGTAAACTCTTTTCCATAATTAGTCAATGAGAAGTATTAGTTTTAGCCAAAAGGTAAAACCCTAGAGGCAGATCCCCTTGAAGTGATCTAGGAGGCCCGATCCCATCGAAGAGATCGTTTATCCCCCTTATATACCCTCGTCCTCCATGATAGAACTCTAAGGACCTATCAACTGGTATCAAAGCAGAGATCCTTGGTGTTCCTGTTGTGATTCCGTGGTCACTCCACTCGTCATCATCATCGCTGCTGCCATCATTATCAACATCGTCATCGCTGCCATCATTGTTATATTGACCATCTTGCTGAAAAAAAAAAAGAGAGAGAAAGAGAAAAGAAAAAAGAACCACCAGCCAAACCCTCCTTTCTCCTCATCTCCCTAAAAAAATAAAAAACAAAAAAAAGAAAGAGGAAGAAAGGGAGAAAGAAAAGAGAAGAGAAGAAAAGGGCCACAGCCAGGAAAAAAAAGAGAGAGAGAGAGAGAGAGAGAGATCTAGGAGGCCCGATCCCCTTGAAGAGATTGTTTATCCCCCTTATCTACCCTCTTCCTCCACGATAGAACTCTAGGGACTTATCAGCCAAATGCGAGATAGACATCAAGATGGGCAATAGAGCAAGAGTTGCTATAGTTGCTATCGGGGATGTTACTCTACATCTGCCTGGTGGAGCTATTATTGCATTAAATGCATGCTATTTTATTCCTTCTATTATCAAAAACATTATTTTCATCTCTTATTTGATAATTAGTAAATATAAATTAGTTTTTGAGAACAATAGTTGTTCAATAATTATGGACGATGAGATCATCACTAGAGGGACCTAGAGAAATGGTTTATGATAGGAGCGACTCACGGCTAGCTCGGTATCGAGCCTAGAGGGTCACACACATATGGTGGATGCTTCAGCAAATATTTTGGTAAATATATAATATATTCAGATATGTAAGGAAATCAAAGGCAAGAGCATTAGAGAATTTAGTTTTGAAATGGATGAAGCAAGAATGGGTAAAACTGATACAATCACTATTCTGGTAGAATTTAGAAGGCACATCTTAAAGTTATTTTAAATAATTAAATATATTCTAAATTACTTAAAAAAAATATTTTTAGAAAAATAAATCAATCTAATTTTAAATGAAATAAGTTTCATATAAATCAAAAGTCTCTACAAAAAGTTATAGATGATTTGGCAGCCAAAGGTCAGGAATTATGATCCCTATTTTATAGAATCCATAAGGCCTAATAAAATAAAAATTTTGATAGTAATTTGGACTCTAAATCTTTCAATCCTGATATTAAATAAAAGATCTATAAGCCTATTTTCTAATAAATCTAGTTTTGTATAAATCAGAGACTCCAACAGAAAGATATAAGCAATATAGTGATGAAAGGTCAGGAGCTATAAACTTTATTTTATAAATTTCATATGATCAATTGAAATAAACGTTTGAGCTAGCAAATTAAATTCTTCAAACTTAGTTTTAAAAGAAAGATATATGAATCTATTTTTAAAGAAACTAAGTTTTGTCCAAATCAGATGTCTGTACTAAAAGTTACAACTTAAATAATGCAGACAGGTCATAATCTAAAAAATATTACAGATTCACACTTAGAGAGCCAATAAAAGAGATTTCGGTTTTGTCCCAAAATTTTCTCATAATCAAGGTAAGAACAATGATAAATTTTAGTAGAAAAAGGATAGAAGATATTATATAGGATGGGGTTAGAACACTTACCTTTACAATTTTGATCCCAAATATGGATTTGATTCAAATTTCAAAACCCTCAAATCTTTTCTTCTCTTCTTGCTTCTCTTTTCTTCTTCTCCTTCACAAGTTTACGTTGCAGCAATCCCTTTCTTCTCTGATTGCTATTTTTTTTAAGCTAACATATAGGTTGTAGGTGGCAAGCATGCATGTAAGGTGCACATGTGTCACCTAAGCACATGCATAAGTGGCACCACTTTTAACTAGGTAATGACACATGTTATCACCCTTTTTTTTATAATTTAATTTGAATATTACATAATTCATATCAAACTTTTAAGTTTTACATTTAGGTCCTTAGCAATAAGCCTTTAAATAAATTCTTATATTTACAACAGCAAATAATCTATTATTAAACAAATCCTTATTAATAATATTAAATTAAATCATTATAAATATTTTAAAAATGAGGGATATTACAATGTCGGTGGAGCTCCCTACGTCTATCATGATGTGCTTGACGCGTGCATTTGCAATGTGGGTCATGGTCACCACGGCGTCGTCGCAGTCTGGATATTCACCCTCGGATTCGAATGTGATCTCAGGATCACACCATGCTTGGGGTCTCTTATGGACTTCTGCGTGGGCATAAGCTTTCCTCGTCATGGAGCTGTCGCCAACCGCCATAGGGCCGCCTACTATGATGTCTATTTGCCTCTACATGGGACCTTTCGAATGGAGAGATGGCTCGTGCGACTTCCTTACAAACCGGTCAAGGTGACCCCGATGTATGAGGTCTTCAATCTGATTCTTTAAGTCGTAGCACTCATTAATGTCATGTCCGTAGTTACAGTGGAAGTGGCAGTAGCACCTACAGTCTCGCCCCTGAGTCCTCATTAGATTGGGGGCTTTGAGAAGCCCTTTCTCCGGGATTTGGAGGAAGATCTCGGTCCAGGTAGAGTTGAGTGGGGCGTTGGGGAGATAGGGGATGGCTTACTCAATTCTCTCTGTCCTTTTCCTTGAGAGTGTAGGTGATGGCTCCCAGGAAGATTTGGCCTATGGGCGCTTTTGATCTTCACGCTTCTCTACCACCAGGGCTTCGACGGTGGCATATTGGTTGACTCTTTATAGCATTTCTAGCACAGTCGTTAAGGGTCACTCCACGAGCGACCAAAAAAGACGTGAAGCCCTGATCCTGACCATAAATGCCTGGATGATCAAGGATGAGTGTGCATCAGGGATGTCCCTGATCTCTTTTATGAAATAGGTGAGGTACGGGCCGAGGGGCTCATCTTCCTTTTGCCTCACCCGGAGGGGAGACGCAGCAGTTGGCTTTGGTCAGACGCTGGCAAAGAAGTTGACCTCGAATTCTCTCGTGAGTTGGTCAAAACAGTGGATGGATTCGAGCAGTAGCCAACCATACCCTCCTCGGGCGACCCCACGTAGGGTTATCGAGAAAGCCCAGTACATTATGACATCTGACATGCTGTATAGGGTTATTTGTGCCCTGAATGCAATGATATGCTCTATTGGATCGGAGACACCATCATATGCTTCTAACGCTGGGAGGCGGAAGAGTTGTGGGATGGGCATGTCTTGGATTTCTTGGATGAAGGGGGAGCCATAGAGGGAGCTCTCACTATGCTCATCCTTCATATGGATGGTCTTGTGAACATCGTCTATCTGTTGATTCACTAGATGCACCTGCATCCTCAGGGAATCAGTGGAGTCTGAAAAGAGTGTATCGGGGTCTAGCAAGCTACGAATTGATGCATTGGGTGTAGATGTCGGACGCCCAACCGTGTCACCCAAAGGGGCACGTTCAAACTCTGGCGGAAACTGAGGTAGGTCATCGGCAGGTTGGGTCACTGGAGGTTATCCTTCTAGTACCAACATTGCCCCTGCCTGGGTTAGGGAGGCCACCTGGGGCTATGAGCTTGGCTGTTGGTCGAGCTGCGGGATGTAGGGGATGATCGCTTGGAGCATTCCTGTTACGGCCTGGACCTGGTTGGTATGCCCCTGAAAAGCCTCAAGAGTTACCACCGAAACCCTGAGATTAAGTGGGGTGGAATTAGTCTGGGGTCATTCATAGATGCCAGTACCACCCTAGGGTGCAGGAAGATGGGTCTCCATCTCCGAACAAAGGGAGTGGAGGCAAGGGTCGCAAGGCTCCCCCCAAGGTCAGTTGCATTGTGGGAGCGACGTCTTCCTAGAGGTTGCCAAGTGCTAAGTGTTCTTGAGACATTAGGCCCTCCTTATAGTGCTAAAATATTGCTGGGTGATTTGTTAGGCTCAAAGGGTCAGCACAATATGGTTCAGCCTGCAAGCGTAAGAGCAGTTCAGCAGGGTGCGGCGCCCGGGGATGGCTCGACTTGGGTCGCCATGATGGTGGGGATCTCCTCCTTGTCACATGATCGCACTCCTGCAAGAAACTACCTTCACTCAGGAAGGGAGCCCCCTGACTTTGATAGCTAAGTTAGCACTATAGACATGAGTGTTTTTTATGCCCTTTTCTGGCATCAGAGCTTTTCTTATTTTCAGAATCAAAGTGGGGGGGAGGGAAGCCTCCCCAGAGTTGCCTCTGGGGTAGTTTTTATACATGTTCATCGGCAGCCGATCGTGTCTTCTCCTATCATTCCTCTTATGTCCTCTGTTATGATATTTAATGTTGTAGGTACTGTCGACGGTCGTCCGTACTGCGAGTGAACGTGTTGTGTGTAGTTCCTACCCTACTATCGTATGATCTCTTCTGATTCCTCAAGATTTGATGGAGATTGAGTGACATCCGATGACATTATGCATTAGGCTCCTCTCCTCGTTATGACACATCATTTGCGAGTGTCAAGGGTCTCATCGCTTACCCAGTCAGCTGATCCTACTTCTACGTCGGATGTGCCTATGCCACATCGACCCATCGGGGAGGAGGTTCATTATTACCCCTATCATAGGGCATCTTCTCTTTTTTTTATATATATATGAAACTGTTGCTTCCATCAGTTCATTTTGTGATACATATGAGGGAACATGATATTAATCATATCTTTTTTTTCTAATAAATGATAGTCAGTAAAAATCGGATTCAAACCATCATAAAATTATTAATCAAACTAAATGACTTTAACAAGATTTGGACTCGATTTAATTATCTTTATACCTAAGGATTTAATCACTATAACTGGATTTAACATTGGCATATAGTATCTCTTGGATGGTCAAAACTGAATAATAATGGATCTATGGGGTGCATGATTTGTTAATTGGAACTAAATCTGGTTTGTGCTTATTAGCAGAAAGAGAGTCCTGTCAAGACTATGCAATCCACTATTTGAAACTCCATGCGGTCAAAATGGATCTTCAGCAAACGTCACAGCAGCACTTGCAAAGAACTCATGTTAAGACTAGTGACAAGGATCCTTCATGATAGTTTATTAATTTATCCTAATGTATCTTTGAACTTCCTAATTTTTTTTATAAGATATATCTTTTGTAGAAAAATTAAAATACTGATTGATTGACAAAATTTGCTTGCTCAATTAGATCTTCTGATTTGGAACACTAATCTCTCTCTCTCTCTCTCTCTCTCTCTTTATAAAATTTTTTAGTGTTGATCTACCCAGCATCCCATGTTATAGACCTTTCTTAATAGTAATTTTTTTTTCTTAAAAAAATTCTTATCGTATATAGTTAAACAACAAAATCACCCCTTCATGCCATGCTGCTCCTAAAAATGGCAGAACAAAAGCAGCTCTCCCAAGGACACCTTATCTGATGTGCCTGGGTGTTCCCCTGCAACGCACCCTTCAACGCAACCAGTGTGTGTATGGCACAGCAGTAAAAAGAGAAAACGACGATACTTGGAGTGCACGTGGCATTCTTCTTTATGCGGTGTTGGGTTGGGTCACTGGTGTGAAAAGCCTAATTAGTAATATATTGGCTCATGATTTTTAAATTCATTAGGGTTATTCATTTGAGTAACCGTAGATAACTCAAGTTTCACTTTTTAGAGCGAGAATTTTGGGTTTTTCGAAAGATCAACAGCACCTTTCTACAACGATCATACTGATTTTTAGTAAAGATATTATAGAGTTAGTGATTATGTACGGTGGTGAACTGGTTTGAGTTAATCTATGGCTTCTTGAATAGTAATAATTTACTAGTTAATCTATCATTAATTAATTTTTTTTAACATCTTATCGAGTAATATTCAATAGTTAGATTTGGCTAAAATTTTGTTGACAAACATATGACTTCTAGTTTTATATTTTGAACGGTGAAGATTAGGTTTGGAGGTATTTAAGTATCTATTTTTAACTATTTTAACAAAGACTATACTACTATTTTTTGATCCAAATAGTTTTATCTCATTCGAACTGTCATTTATGGTTAGATTTAATTAATTTTTGATGAGCATGTTTTAGTCTAGTATTTTTTTCAATTTGAATAGTTGTCACAGGCTTAGCTGATTTTGTCTAAGTCGTGCGGTACCCATGCATGTCCGTTCACAAATGTCAGCCCTCTCCGAGATCTTCTAGAGTTCCTTAGACTTATAAAAGAGAAAACGAGCTAGAAGAAGTAATTCTCACGGGATCCATAAGTAACTTCTTAATAAAACACTTTATAAAGCCATATATAAATTACACCCATGGACATTACAAACTCAGAAAAGTTGCACACAAAGAATAATGATACATTACTGACCGAAGTCCCCATAAGTGCTTACAAGACACACTTGTATTTACAAGCTAAACTTGGTCGTAAAGCAAATCAAACTAGGACTGCTAGGCCTACTGTAAGCCCACTTCTTGCTGTACAAGATATGTACATAAATCGAAGGACACGGACAAACACGAGCATTTCATCGAACACCTTGTTTACATTATTGTCCGTGACACTCTCCCCCACTTATTCCTTTGATGTTCTCATCAAAGCCATTGTAGACACTGCATCTCCTCGCATTCTGCTGGATCTTCAATCTTCTGCTTTGGTTGCAACACACCCCTTTGACTCCCAGCCACTCTCTACCACTGTTGTTGAGTAGTCAAACTCTGATCCTCCATACTGCTTCAACTCACTAATGACTTAATCTGGTGTGAGGTTGGCTGAGTTGTGTTGATCCTTATTGGTTCTCGCGGATCCTTCTAATGAAGCAAAAGACTTGCCTTACTATGCACCAATATCGCAGTATACTCATATTGCTTGAACTGGGTGGATGCTTGTCGAAGCTTTAACGAGCATCACCTCATAGACTTCAAAGTTTTTTTTTGTTTAAGGTTCTTCCTCCACAATGTTTGCCGATTGAACTTTCTTCCATTGTTAGTTGTCACTTCCAAGTATGTTTGCATCACTCCCGCTTTCGAATTGAAAAATAAAACGGACAATCTACTCTTAGTAGTACTAATCACCAATAGTGATGATTTGACAATTATTGTCTTCCATAAGCTTTCTTTGAAGGGTCACTAAACTTGTGCAGAGAACTGGGATACTTGACTTCACCCATTCTCTTCGTAGTTGAGAAGGTAAAGTTACTTGGCTTCGGTCACCTCCTCGAGTTAAGAGAATTGGGGTACTCGATTTCGCCCATTCTCTCGAGTTGAGAAGGTAAAGGTTACTCGATTTCGCTTGCCTCCTTGAGTTTATACTTCATGCATTGAGCTGGTTACTAACATTCGCCCACTCTTTGCTCACATTTCTGAAGCACTTGAAGTATTTGCACTCCTTGCATTGAGTTAGCTATTGTGATTCGCCTTCTCACTGCCATTGAACTTCTGGAATGCAAGAAGTTTTGCCCGAAAAGAGCAAAAAGTTTACCCCAACTTGGAGTCCCCCAACTTAGAGTAAGTCTTTGATAGATCTAGTCGCCTTTAGGATTGTACCATCTTCTCTATCACCTTTGTCGCCTGCTCCTCTGGGTAAAAAAGGTATCGTACTACATACTGCCTACTTCGTTCCTTGGTCGAGCACTCCTGTATCAACCCGAAGTCCCTTGCTTTCGGCTATCTTGATGAGAAGCCCATTGATATCGGTTTTATGAAGCTTCTTGGCCTCTGCCCTTCCGCCCTATCTTGGTCCTTGGAGTTTGTCTTTGCATTCTCCACCTCCTCAGCCCCTTTTATGACCAATGCTCTCCCTCCATGAGAGCATTGCGGTACCATAATGCTGCCAAGCCTATAGCACTACTATTCATTATCTTGCATCTTCATCCCTTCCTTCGCGATCGGTAGATCTGCCTCTACGGCACTATGGCGCTCCTCCGAGTCCACCTCCTTTCTAACCGACACTTTGCTTTTGGATAGCTGAGCCCCACTGGACTCGTCGTCGCTTCCTTGCCCTTTTCAACCACCTGCTTTGACACCACTGTGTCCTCCTAGCAGTTCTCCTTGGTCAATGGAAAGACAAATTGCAACTCTCATGCATGGCCTCCGTCATCTTATTGCAGGGCTCGCGTTGATTCTGTTCTCCTTGGTTTCCTTGGTAGTAACGTTCACTTACTCGGCTTTGTCCTCTGACTTGTCAGGCTCCCTTAAGCGAATGTGAGCACTGAAGCAATCCAACTCTCCAGCCGCTCCGATCATACCATTGTATAATCAAGTCCCCTCCATAGGACTCACTGGTACTTACAATTTTACAACTCTCTCGTTGGTACACAGCCCCCATATGCTAACGACCAAGGCTTTCATTTGATGTAAGCTTCGATACATACACACGGAAGACTCACCTCTGCAGTACTATAGCATTCACTCCTTGAATCTACAGCCCTTCTTGCCGTTACACTGTTCACTGAAGTGGAGCTCCCAGTAGATCCTGATCATTTACATAATCACATCCCCCTCCATGGGACTTACTGGTACTTGCACTTGGACTTCTTTCTCGGTGGTATACAGCCCCCATATGCTGATGACTAAGGCCTTCATCCAATGCAAGCTTCGATGCACACACGAAGACCCGCCTCTATAGTACTATGGCATTCACTCCTTGAATCAATAGCCCTTCTTCTTATTGTATCGTACACTAAAGTGGAGCTCCCAATAACTCCTGATCATACCTCCACATAATCTTGTCCCTCACGGGATAAGATTGTCTGTATTGTATTGTTACAAACTATTCCACCATGATCCGTTGCACAATGTCGCCTTCTAGTGACATCTCTATTGCATACAGATTCTCGTGTAATAAACCCGGACTATGACTTCTCCACGTATGGCCTTTGCTAACACATCATAGGGCCTCTGCCATCTCTAATTTCTAGTTCACTCCATTGGTAATTCACCTTCATCTACCCACTCTTGGGTCACACCTGGACGAAGTATAGCTCTAGGATAGTTCGTCGCCTAGTAGCTCCTGAAGTCCCATGACTTCGCTAGAGTTGGTGCACTATTGTCTAGATCTTGGGCCTCTATCCCCTACTAACACAATCTTGTTATGCACCACTTGTTCCTGGCAATACTGTGGCATATTCTTCAAGAGTACTCGCCTCTGCATCCTCTTGCCCCATGCTAAGGTCTCATGATCCCAACTTTGCCTCCGCAAGTTGAATCACCTTAGTTACTCCGTCAAATGCATCTTTAAGGTAGCTTGCATGTGCCTCGAAGCTCCCTTCATTTTTAGCACCATGCAAAATAAGTCTGTCCCATCAGAATGAAGAACCTATGGAACGACATGATCCCACTCTTGCCTTTGTAAGAGTTCATACCCTTGACCTCTGTCCAAGGAACGCTCCGTGCCTCCACTCCATGTTCCATCTTCTATGTCGACTCTCTTAATGCGGCTTGGATACTTCACCAAGTTCTACCCAAGTCGCTCCGCTCCTCAATTTGCATTAAGTTGATAGTGGCTCTCGCGTCCAACATTCCACGGATCAGCCCTCCGTTGAGTTCAATTTCTGCATCGACTCAGTGTGTCTTTATATGATGTTGACTTGGATTGCTCCCCCCACTTGATCTCGAAATGCATCCACCAATGCATTACCTCATTCGAGATCATGCAACGATTCCACGTCACTCGCTCAGTCCGTTGAGCTTTATGGAGATATGGCCTTGAGAAACTCTTCCTCAATATGTGAAGTTCGTTGCACATGATTCTCCCACTAGAGAACTAGGACTTATTCCTCCTGGATATCTGTCCTACTAGAACAACTTTTCTCTTTACATACTTCCCACTGGAAGTTTCGGAGACCACCATCCCCTTTAGACTACTTTGTCTTACTGAGCTTGTGCCTTGTTCTGCCCCCGCAAATACACTTGCTAGATTGCGACCCTTTGCCAATACAGTCTCCACTGCACCCTTCAAGGTCTAGCAATGTGCTAAACTTATTATACATTTTAGCCACCTACGAACATATCCTTTCCATGTCGAAGAGCTATAGCTCGAACTTAACCATCCCAATCTTTGTGCGCTATGCATTCTTCTTCGCTTGCTTGTCCTCGTGGTGCCTCTTACGTAAAGGGGTTGGTCATTCCTCTAAATGCCAAAACTGGATGCCCGCTCCTCTGAGCGACTCCTTTCCCTACATCTCAATGTTTGTTTTCCTCCCAAATGGTTGCGCATGCTAGCTGTCCACCACACAGCCCAGCTAGGTCCTCTACATTTGTATGACAAGTGTTTCTGCATGTGCTTGTCTCGCTCTGATACCACATTGTCACGGGCTTAGCTGATTTTGCCTAAGCCGTGCGGCACCCATGCATGTCCGTCCGCAAAGGTCAGCCCTCCCCGAGATCTCCTAGAGTCCCTTAGACTTACAAAAGAGAAAACGGGCCAGAAGAAGCAATTCTCACTGGATCCACAAGCAACTGCTCAAGAAAATACTTTATAAAGCCAGATATAAATTACACCTATGGACATTACAAACTCAGAAAGGTTGCACACAAAGGATAATGGTCCATTACAGACCGAAGTCCCCACAAGTGCTTATAAGACACACTTGTATTTACAAGCCAAACTTGGCCATAAAGCAAATCAAACTAGGGTTGCTAAGCCTACTGCAAGCCCGCTTCTTGCTGTACAAGATATGTACATAAACCGAAGGACACAAACAAATACGAGCATTTCATCGAACACCTTGTGTACATTGTTGCCCGTGACATAGTGGAGATTGTGTTTGGATGTGGCAAACATTATTTAATCTTAACGGTCGTTACCCTTTATTATTCTTATCTCTATTTGACAAGTATTTGAATTTTGGGTTTTGAATTTGTTATAGAAAAAAATTAGTGTATAGATCTCTACTGATATGAATAATATTTTTATAGTAGAGATTTGGATTTAGTCTAGGAGGGTCCCATAATTTTTATCCTTCATATTAAAAGGGTTTTCTACGTAAAAATTATTGATGTTTTTGTGTGCTAAATTATGATTCAGTTGTTAATTGCTTATATACTCTACCATAAAAATACTCTACCTAATGATTGGGAGAGTTTTCGGGTATCTTTGACAAACTCTGCTCCTGATGGTACTCTGACTATGGAGTATGTGAAAAGTGATATTCTGAATGAAGAAATGAGAAGAAGAACACTGAATACATCTAAATCATACTCAGAGGTTTTGGTTACTGAGAATAGGGGGAGAAGCAAGAATAGGGATCAAGATCAAAATAGGAAAGAAAATAGCAGAAGCAGGAGCAATTCAAGGTCATAGTACAAGATTTTTTAATATCATTAATATAGTAAGAAAGAGCATATCAAGAGATATTGTTTCTAAGTGGAAAAAGGAGAACGAAGATAAGGGCAACAATAAGAAGTAAGATAAAAAGGATAGTGAAAATGATAATGATCGTGTTTCCACTGTTTCTGATTATCTTACTACTGTTTATTGTACATAGGACATTAACTTTACTAAGAATGAAATCAGTTGGGTCTTTGATATTGGTGCTGCCTACCATGTTACATCAAGGAGAGACTTTTTCACTTCTTATACTCCAGGTGATTTTGGAGTTTTGAAAATGGGCAATGATAAAGTGTCAAAGATAGTAGACACTAGAACTGTTAGTTTAGAGACTAACATTGGAACAAAGCTTGTTCTTAAGAATGTCAAACATGTGCCAGATGTTCGATTGCACTTGATCTCTATAGGGAGGCTTGATGATGATGCTTATTGTGGCTCTTTTGATAATAATCAATGAAAAATTACTTATGATTCTATAGTTGTAGCTCGAGCAAAAAGTCCTATGGCTTATATTGGTTGGAGGCTTCAGTCAATACCGATCATGTTAATGCAGTTGAGAGTTTTAATTCTTCAGATTTATGACACAGAAGGCTGAGTTATATTAATGTAAAGGGACTTGACTATTTAGCTAAAAAGAATATGCTTTCAGGGTTGAAAGGTGCAAATATAGATAGGTGTATTTATTATTTGGTTATGAAACAAAAAAGGATTTTTTTTCAAGCATTATCTTCCTTCTAGGAAAAATGAGATACTTGAATTGATACATTTAGATGTTTATGGTCCTTTGAACATAAGGTCATTTGGTGGTGTATTTTACGTTGTGACATTTATTGATTAGCATTCCATGAAACTTTGGGTCCATGATTTGAAGTCAAATGATCAGGTTCTTGATGCATTCAAGTAATATCAAGCTTATGTTAAGAGAGAAACAAGAAAGAAATTAAAATACATACGCACCGATAATGGTGGAGAATATTGTGGGCCCTTTGATGTATATTATAGGAAGCAAGGTACCATACATCAAAGACACCTCCTAAGACTCCTCAATTGAATGGCCTTATGTTGAATCTCGGATTTTGATAATAAAATTAATTGATAGGTTATTGATCTAATAAGTATGTTAGAGCTGATTGATACAGGATTAATTATAAAGAAAGATAATTACAATCAGAGGTTTGGCCAAAGTCAAGTCTAGGCATCATGCCGGAGTGAGGACAATGTAGTTGGGAACTCACCTGAAGTGTGTCGTGAGCTTGCCAAGAGTATCGGGAGCTCGCCAGGATAGTGCAAGCGAGTTCACCGAAAGAAGACTTAGACTCGTCAAAAGATTGTCGGGGGTAACTGAAAACTTTATCGAGAGTTAGGAAGGTCTTGAAGTGGATTTGTTAACCATGTTGATTGTAATTAATTAAGTCATAGTTAGCATCATTAAGATTGAGTCTTATTGAGTTAGCTTTGGAAGGGATCCAAATTAACTTAAGTGAGGCTAATTGGGTCCATTATAGAGAGGGAATTGAACTCAGGTTGCACTCAATTGATTGACCTGAGAATTGATCAACAGAAGGTACAAGTCGGGATTGGAAAAGTGAAAGGAATCACTTTTCTGAAAATCCTAGTGGTTGTATCGCTGGTGAGAGGTGGTGGTGGTTGGACCACCCAGGCCGACGGTGGGTGGTGGTTGGACCACCCAGGCTGGCGATTGAACTGCTCATATCTTATTTTCAGTGTAGCTTACCGCGATTGTACCATTGGCGTCGGCGGTTGTATCATCCGTTCCTGGCTTTTCCGAGTGCGTTTGAATTTTGGCTCCATTATTCTAAAGACAATTGGAGCCTATAAATACTTTAAGTTTTCTTGCATTTTAAACAATAATTGTTGGGATAGAAATTCTGTGAAAATTTATGTGTAAGATTTTTAAGAAAAAGAAAAGGGATGAGGGAGAGAGGAAAATCTTGTAATACTTATAGATCTTCCTTGTAAGGTTGTAAGGTTCATCTCCCAAGCCTAGTAAAAGGAGAGAAGAAGCTTCCACTTTTCATTCTTTACTTTTCGAAAGCAAATGTTTTTACATAAGCACGATTAATCTTGCACGAAAACAAAGGTTTTAATTATACATATTCTTATACGAAGCTTTCCTTCAGCATGATCATAACTTACCTTTGTTCAATAAGCTTATTGCTCATGAAATACTTACAGTTTTTGATTTTGCTCTAAACGAAAAGTTTTCTTTAAACCGTGACATTTTACACTTGTACTAATTCACCACACCCCCCCTCTTAGTATCAATTGATCCTAACACCTTGTAGAAAGGATGAACAAAACATTGATGGAGAGAGTCAGATGGGTGCTTATGGAAGCTAAATTTCCTAATTCTTTTTGGGAAGAGGCCTTGTACACTATTGCTCATGTTATTAATCTAACCCCTACTATTGCATTATAGAATGATGTCCTTGACAGGGTGTGATATGACAGAGATATTTCCTATAACCACCTGTGTGTATTTGGTTGTAAATATTTTAAATATGTTTGTTCTTAAAGATGAGAGATCCAAGTTAGATTCCAAGACGAGGCAATGTATCTTCATTAGATATGATCAAGATGAGTTTGGCTATAGATGTTATGATCCAGTTAGAAAGAAGCTTGTTAGAAGTCGTGATGTGATTTTTGTAGAGGATCATACTATTAAAAATACTAACAATACAGAAAATGCAAAGCCTCATATAAATGATGGTTTGATTTATTTGGATCCTACTCCTATAGTTGATTAGGGTGATATACAAAATCATGATCAACATGATCAAGTTGAACATGAAGTTATAGAATAGGTGGATACTCCTACTAATGAAATGGTTGAAAATGAACTACCTGAATGTACACTCAAAAAATTTACTAGAGTTTGAATGTCTACCACTCGATACTCACCTAATGATTTGTTCACTTGACAGATGGCGATGAGCCAGAATGCTATGAAGAGGCTAATGAGAATAAGTAAAAGGAGAAATGAGCTACTACAATGAAAGAAGAAATGTAGTCTTTCTACGACAACCACACCTTTGAATTGGTCAAATTTCCTAAAGATAGAAAAGACTTCAAGAACCGATGGATTTATAGAGTGAAGTATGAAGAAAATTCCTCTAGTCCATGATACAAAGCTAGATTGGTGATTAAAGGCTATAGTTAGAAGAAATATATTGATTTGAAAGATTTTCTCACCTATAGTGAAAATATCCTTAATTCGAGTTATTCTTTGGCTGTAAGTTTTAATTTAGAAGTTTAGCAAATGGATGTAAAAACTACTTTTCTCTACCATGATTCAAAGGATGAAATTTACATAGAACAAATTGAAGGTTTTGTGGTGAAAGAAAAAGATAATTATGTCTGCAAATTAAGAAAGAGCTTGTTTGGTTTGAAATAAGGACCCAGGCAGTGGTATAAGAAGTTTGAATCTGTTATGATTCAATAGGACTATAAGAAGACTATTTCTAAGAATTGTATTATCTTTGCTATATTATTATCTTATGTTGATAACATGTTAATTGTAGGTCCTAACTCATCTAGGATTGATAGTTTGAAGAAAGAGTTAAGTCTTTTGCTATAAAAGACTTAGAACCAGCCAAGCTTATTCTTGGGATGAAAATTATCCATGATAAAAAATACAGGAAGTTGTGACTATCTCAAGAAAAGTACATTGATGAGGTGTTATAAGAGTTAAACACAGATAAGGCAAAAACTGTCAGTACATCTCTTTTTCCATCATTTAGAATGATTGTTAAATGTTCTCCTTTAAATGAGAAAGAGAAAAAACAAATGTAAAAAGTTTCTTATGCATCTTCAATTAGCAATTTGATGTATGTAATTATTTGTACTAGATCAGACATAGCTCATGTAGTTTATGTAGTGAATAGATTTTAATCTAATCCATATAAAGAATATTGGAATGCAGTGAAATGGATTTTAAGTTATCCACAAGGTACTGCTAGTTTGAAGCCTTGTTTTGGGTCTGATAAACCTATTCTTATGGGCCATACAGATTCTGATTTGGTAGGAGATGTTGATTCTAGAAAATCTACTTCTGATTATATGATTATCTTTATTGGGGTGAGCTGTGGCATGACAATCCAAATTATATAAATGCATTGTATGATCCATTACAGAGTCTAAATTTATTATAGTTAAAGAGGCTTGTAAAGAGTTGCTTTGGATGAAGAAATTTATGAATGAGCTTGGACTGATACAAAGGAGGTATATCTTGTGATAGTCAAAGTACAATTCATCTTAGTATGAATCCTACCTTTTATGGTAAATCAAAATATATTGATATGAGGAATTATTGGGATGTTTTGGATTCGAACTTGACAAAATAAATAATGATGATAATGGCTCTGATATATTTACTAAAGTTTTATCAAAAATAAAATTTGAGACCTATCGATTAGTTGTCGATTTGATAAATATTTTGAGGGAAAGAATTATTGGGTTGGGTCACTCTAATGTGGAGAGAGCCCAACTAACAATATTTTGGCCCATAATTTTTAAAACTATTAAGATTATTCTTTTGAGTTACTGAAGGCAACTCAATTTCTACAGCCGTGACTTTTTAGAGAAAGAATTTTGGGTTTTCCAAAATGTCATCGGTCACCTTTCTCTTATGATTGGACGATGAGTTTTTATTGGATCATAATTATTTTTTATGGAGACATTTTAGACTCAGTTATTTTTTATGGAGACATTTTAGACTCAGTAATCTTCATTATGAACAGTGATGATCTAATTTGGAGGTTGTCTACCTAGGGTTTTGGTTTTTTGAACATTAGTAATTTACTAATTAATCTATCACTGACTAGTTTTCTTTAACTTCTTACTGAGCGGGATGATCTGATTTGGAGGTTGTCTACCTAGGGTTTTGGTTTTTTGAACATTAGTAATTTACTAATTAATCTATCACTGACTAGTTTTCTTTAACTTCTTACTGAGCGGCATTCAACTATTGGATTTGACTGAACAGTGAAGATCAAGTTTGGAGGTATTTAAGTATCTCCTTTTCTACTATTTCAACGAAGACTATACTACTATTTTTCTGATCCGAATAGCTTCATCTCATTCAGCATTTGAACTGTCATTCATGATTAGATCTAGCTGATTTTTCATAAGTATATTATAGACTAGTGTTTCTTTAATGTGAACAGTGAAGATTGTGTTTTGATATGACAAACATTATTTGATCTTAATAGTAGTTACCCTATGTTATTACTATTTGTATTTGACATGTATTTTTGAGTTTGTTATAAAACAAACTTATGTATAGATCTCTACTGCTGTGAATAACATATTTATAGTGGAGATTTTGATTTCCAACAGAAGTCATGTGGTTTTTATCCTTCATGTTAAAAGAGTTTTTCATATAAAAATTATTGATTCTCTTATGTGTTGAATTGTGATTCAATTATTAACTACATTATATGATAGTGCTGCTAAAATATTATGAAATTTTTTTTAATAATTAATTATCTATTTCCGTATATATTTTTATCCGGTTTTTAGGCTTTGTGATATGTATGAAGACGGTAAAGGAATGAACTACTCATGTGAAGAGTCTTTTGCCATGTCTGCTTTGGCCACCGAAAGCTTACAACAAGTAGAAGACGAGTGCGACAAGTTTAATTGAAGATTGAAATCTATGATCTATTAATTTATAGACTCAACACTAATCACTATCACTTAATTTAAGATATTAAGATAATAGTTCAGGCATGATCTAATTCATATTTTTAACAGAGTCCAGATCTTTGCAATTCATATTTGTCATTCCGAGTTGTAACTTTTTAGCAGTGTCATTCATCTTAAAGCTCGAGTCCCCGAATGAGACATGATCTACTAATTTATAGACTCAACACCAATTAATATCGCATAATCTAAGATCTTAATCCAGCAGATGGTACGTGATTTGTTTTATATTATTAACAAAGACTAAATCCCCGTAAAGCTGATGTAGGTCATTGGAGATACAAATAGAAGAAAATATGTTAAAAATGATACAATATGATACGATAAATTTGGTATTAATAAGGTTTGTATAACAGTCCGACCTAAGCTCTCAATCGAAAGTGAGTAAAGCCCAATAAGAATTTGATGGGTATATTACTGTTATTATAGACCTAAGTTTTTGAGATGAGTGATTCAACTCCATAAGTTTAAGATCGTGACAGTTCCAAAGTAATTATACGGTCTTACACGATGCTGTAAGGTTATTGATTTTTCTGGTGGACTGGTTAGTGTTTCCTTTTTGCGACACAGTGTCGTAAGAAGAGGAAGAATCTTAAGGTTTCAACCCGTGAACAGGACCACACTATACCAACGATGCAAATAAAGACTTTTTTTTCTTTTGCTATCAGAAAAATCACAATTTTCCGACCGTGTGAAGACAATGTAAGTGTTCGGATTAACAAAAGTAGTGATACATGAACAGGACGACGCTGTAGCACTCCATAAAGTTGTGTAGGTAGATATAGTTGGCACAATTTTCTCCTATAATTTGGCTCAATAAAGCGGTCTTAAGACTATACTATTTGATCATTAGAAGTGGGAAAAAGATAAATGTTGGATGCCCCTCCAAGTCACAGACTGATTTCCATGTACTTTTATATTACAAGATGGGCTTCACAGGCCCCCACAGGCCTACTCCTCCACTGTGACCCTCACCTCACTTTAGCTCATTAAAATGGTGCGAGGGGCAAACCAAGGGAAGAAGAAACCACAGTCATAGACAACCACAGTTCATTGAGATTGTCAAACAAGCTCTGTACTTCACTTCCCTCGGCAAAGAAACCAAAGCTTCATCACCTGGAGAGAGGGCGAGGGAGAGGGAGGGGTTCTATGTTCCACATCTGAGTTATTTACTGGTTCTGGATTGATGGAAACTGAAGCAGAGGCTCTGCCGATGACCAAGAGGCCATCCACCTCGCGGTTCCGAAGGGTCTGCGTCTTCTGTGGCAGCAGCCCCGGGAAGAAAGCCAGCTACCAGCTTGCAGCTATCCAGCTCGGCCATGAATTGGTCAGTCCTTTAATTTGTACCTCTTCCTTTTCTTGAGATCTTTGCTTCTTCTGGCTAATTGAAAGGAGTTAAGCCGTCAATTCCATCAGCAAATGCGACCCATGATGGTCTCAGATCTGTTCTGTGCTTTGCTCTTGGTGTGGCTTCATGCTTCTCTGTTTTGCAGGTCCAAAGGAACATAGACTTGGTGTATGGTGGGGGAAGTGTTGGCCTCATGGGTCTTGTCTCTCAAGCTGTTCATGAAGGCGGTCGCCATGTCCTGGGGTACTCGCCCTCTCTCTCTGTATATTGTGTACGACAGTATGTGCTCATCATACTCATGCTGTGTTGTTTGGACATGTCTGCAGTGTGATTCCCAGGACACTAATGCCCAGAGAGGTATGTCTTGCTACCTCTTATTTCCTTCTAATTCATTGCCTGCAATAGATCAGGATTAGCTGTAGAACTCACACCTGGTTTAATTTGAGGAGTTGCAGATCACAGGTGAGAGTGTCGGAGAGGTGAGGGCTGTCTCAGGAATGCACCAGCGGAAGGCCGAGATGGCCCGTCAAGCCGATGCCTTTATAAGATTGCCTGGTAAGCACCATCTCTGTTGTGCCAAACGACGAGTCGCCTTTCCGTCTTTCCTAGCACTGACGTCGTAGTATATAACTTTTTCGTCTTCTTTTTGATGCACTAACTTGTGACCCCATGCACTTCACCGAGCAGAGGAATCTAAGCGACAGTCTGATACAGCGTTGAGAACTCTTTTTATCTCGTGTACTCCAGTTTGACCATGCATCTTGTTGTTGGTTTGGCTACTTGGTGGCTATGGAACCCTGGAAGAGCTGCTGGAAGTCATAACCTGGGCTCAGCTGGGCATCCACGACAAACCGGTAAACCCTACATCAAGCTCACTTACTTCTCCCGATTGTTCCTTCTCACTCTCAAGGGAATTGGCAGGTGGGTTTGCTGAACGTTGATGAGTACTACAACTCGCTGCTCTCCTTCATCGACAAGGCTGTGGACGAGGGATTCATCACGCCTACCGCGCGTCGCATCATCGTCTCTGCGCAAACTGCTCATGAACTGCTCTTCAAGCTGGAGGTGCCAACTGCGCAGTTGCTGTTCTGCTAATTATGCTTAGAAAAGCTTTAAGATGTGTGATCTCGCGAACACAGGATTACGCGCCGATGCATGATGGAGTTGCGCCGGAGCTGGGGCGGGAGATGGAGCAGTTGGGGCACTCGCCCAAGCTGGAGATTGCCCGTTGACCGGGCCTTGTTCGTGGATCGATGGCTGTCCATTCTCATGTTAATTATGTCATTCTTCGATGATGCTCATCTCCATCGTTTAGTGATCAAAGTCGCTATTCTGTGAAATCAATTTATGTGGAGGGGTGGATCCCGCCACCACTTTTCTTCTTTACCTCTCTTTCGGTGGTTGACGTTTTGACCTCAAATATGGTGGGGTCGGATAAGGTTTGACGTCTCACACGTTGATCCTTAATTATGCCCTCTTCCTCCTGTCCGCAAACCTTTCTTTCTTAAGAAGAATAAGATCAATGTGATTAAGCTTTTCTTTTTATTTAATAGAGTACTCAAATACAAAAGCCTTAATATATCATGTACTATTTATATTTCATGTTAATATTAATGTCAGTATGTTGGGTGGTATGTTAATTTGCACCATCTAAATTAACTACAAATTAATATATAAGAAATATTTTTGGTTGAATCGGCAGGTACTGAATAATTTTTTCAGATATTGCAAAAAACTATTTTAATCATCCACTTATACTAAAACCCTAGCAACAATAATAAGCTTCTTTTTTTAAGTAGTTGAACCCTGTAGAAGATAATTTAGTTTCTAATTCAAGTTGTGAAAGTATATTGCTTGTTACACATTTTTCCTCCAAATATTTAAATCTTTCATATATATATATATATATATAAAATAAATTCAAGTTATGCCAATATAAAATTAGTAAAATCAAGATATTAAATATATTCAGAAAGGGATATTATGTCAAATTAATTATCAATAATGTTTTTAAAATTATGTAACGATATATATTTTAAAATTAAAATTTGAGAGGTAAATATGAAAATCACTAACTCTATAGAGGCATATAAGTAATTTTGTTTCCACTTTAGTGAAAAACATATGATTTAATGTAGACCCATCAAGGTGATATGTGGAGTGACGGTGACGGTACCTTATAATGTACCACACAAAGAAGAAGAAGGAAAAAAAAAGTAAAAAGAACACATGGAGAGGAAGACGTCCATAATCGGATCTCTCTGGTTGGTGCTCGTGATGGAGGTATGGATGAGACGTGGTGTGAACCATGAACAAAGTGAGAAATCATGTGAGGCCATTTTAGGATGCCCGTAAAGAAGGAAAGAAGAGTCGACGATGACAACGGTGAGGGTGATGAGGACGTTACCAACCCAAATATCACAGCCATAATGACATGTGTGTCGAAATCTTAGGAAGAAATATTAGTATCTTTGAGACTGTGTGCTTCTTCACGTAGTCTTGGGCAAGGTATCTAAAGAACAAAGAGTGTGAAGATTCCTAATTGCAGCTTTGGATGGGATGTTTCAGTGATTGCTGACTCCTCCACAAGGACTTGGGCACCTATTTAGAATCTTCTACTTGTAAGATTATATGGCTCTTTATTAATGAATAAGATATATTATGAATTATTTAGATTTTAATAAATATATTAGCTAATAATAAATAAAGTTCATATTATATTGGGATATTTTCGGGGATGCCCTTGATGGAAGAAACTCTCCTAATAACTTACCCTAGACCCTCTGCTCTCGCCTATAAATATACAGAATCTACTATAAACCTAATACATGGAACGACAATAAGAAATAGAGTTAGAAAGATTACGGTTATTCTCTTGATCTCCCCAAAACCATCAATTATGGTTATTCTCTAGATCTATTCTAATTCTCCTTGCAGATCGATATTCGGCGTTATTCAGATCCGATAGGTGGTGATCTTGAAGATCTAATTGGATCTCAATCATATGACATCTAAAGGTACATATCATAAACAGATCTCATATTATTTGATTTCAATCCTGGCATAATAGTTTTTCGCATAATAGTTTGCATAATTATAGTTTTTATACTACCAATTGGTATTAGAGCCTAGGTTTTGAGATAAAAAATATTAGATCTATTATTTTTATTTACGATGCATTGATCTGAATATCTTATTAATCTGTTTTCCTATCTATTAATTTTAAACGATTCTTGATGGTTGTTGTGTATCGTGGAAAAGACCCAACAATCTTATTGTGTTTTTGGCCGGATCTACATGTAGCAACATCGAGTGTGCTTACAGATCAGCATCGTCGGCGACGTTGTCGGCCCAATCGGTCGTATGTGGCTGCAGCCGCATCAAGTGGCTTGTACAAAAGGCCACGTAAGCGGTGGCCTCGCGCCCGAGCGGCAATAGCCGCATGTCGTGACATCCGTGCACATAGCCATCTGTAGCCGGCCGCGATCCCAGTCATAGTCACATGCCGACCACGTCCAGTAGCACTAAGTAGTCACGTTGGCGGTTGCATAATCTGGTGTGATAGCGATAGGGGTTAGGGTTTTTCTTAAAAGAAAATTATAGTTTTGCTATTAAGTTAAAATTATAGTTTCATCATTAGGCTAAAATTATAGTTTTACCTCTAGTAAAAATCACAGTTTTGCCATTTAGTCAAAATTATAATTTTACCCTCCAGTCAAATATGATTATTTATAGATTTACTGTTTATGTATTTCATTAATCCTATAACATTTCGACCCTTTATAAATTCTGGTATTTTTTATATTCTTTTAGAATTATAATTTTGCCATTATAAAATTAAAAATTTATGGTTTATTTTCTCAATTATAAAATTGATCAATATATAATCTAATAAAAATTAATCATGAATATATTATGATTATTCATTGATTATATTATATTTTGATCAAATTGGAATTAATAGTTCTTGATCAATTTTTGTTATTTGATCAATTTATTTAATTGGACTTTATGGGCTTCTCTAATTAAATAAAATTAATTAGTTTAATTAAAAATAAAAATTATTGTTTCTTTATATTCTTCTCATATGAATTATTAACTATATATGTTAAATCCAATTAGTATTTCTTGGATATTTAATCAGTGATTTACATGCATATTTTGGGAATTATGAAATAATATTAATTTTCACATGAAGACATAGTTATCGTGATTATAGTTATCATATGAGTTTTTTCTACTGATTAAGTGCTTAATAATTATTATGGTTATTATCCTATTATTGAAATGTTTTAGCATAAATTAGTTCAAATGAACTTGATGAATGTTATTTGTAGTTCATCTCCTTAAGTTATGCCTGACTGGTAGCTACCAAAGTAGCCTGGGATGGTAGGCTTATAGGATATGAAATATAATTAAAATTTTATCATTCATAGGATAATTTAATTTATATTTATATTATTACATTGGTCTTATAGTTACCAGGCCTAGATTAATTTATAAAATTATATTAATAAACAAGTCCTCAATGATATTAAGAAAATAATATTCAAAATTACATACATAATTAGGAGATTTAGATAATCCCAAAGGATAATCTATTTCAAATAATTATGTAATGGAGTAGGATGATATTGTTTTGGATATCCTTATAGTTTAGAATCGTATACCCAAAGGTAGCAAAAATATTCCACAAGGACGATATCAGTCCTCCATAAATGATCATGAGTGAATACTAGATATATCAATATTTTTACTCAAGTGTTAAATATTGATGATATGAATAGTTCATCATATTTTAGTAAAAATCAAAGCATTAATGTTATTTTATATTATGTAGTGGTATTCCCGTCCATACATTCTTATACTTCTAGTGTCCATGTACTCTCTGGATCAAATTATTCAGAATGGTTAAAGCATGTGCAATTTACACTGGGCGTATTAGATCTTGATTTGGTATTGCTTGTTGAAAAGCCCGCAGAATTAGCTGACAAAAGTACTGTAGAACAAGTCAATGAAATAAAAGCTTGGAAAAGATCTGATAGGCTCAGTTTAATGTTTATAAGGATGATAATTGCAAATAATATAAAGACTTCATTACCGGTTGCATCTAGCGTATGTGAATATTTAAAGCTTATTGAAAACATATTTAAATCTGTTGATAAGTCATTGGCTGACACATTAATGAAAGAACTGACTATAGCTCAATATGATGGTACTCAAGGAATTCAGGATCACATCCTCAATATGGCTAACAAAGTTGCAAAACTTAAAGCGTTGGGAATGAATGTTGATGAATCTTTCATTGTGCAGTTCAATCTTAATTCTATTCCTTCTCAGTTTGGCTCATTCAAGATTCACTACAATACAAATAAGGATAAGTGTGACTTGAATGAGTTAACTAGTATGTGTGTTAAGGAAGAATTAAGATTAAGGCAGGAAAGTTCATATAATGTACTAACAACTACTCAAGGAGTTAGTAACAAGAAAAGAAAATTGAAGCATCATCCATCGAAGAAATTTGTCGGGTCTGGAAGTGTTAGACAGACTATGAAAAGAAAGTTATTTCAATAAAATGATTCTTTTGTGGTAAGAAAGGATATGTAAAGAAGGACTGTATTAAACGTAGGACTTGGTTCGAAGAGGAAGGTATAAACTCAACCTTTGTATGTTTAAACTAAACATTGTAGAAGTTCCTTCTAATACATAGTGGATTGATTCTGGTGCTTCAACTCATGTTACTAATAATATGTAGAGATTCCTTTCAATCCGAAAACTAAAAGAACATGAAAGATTCATAATTATAAGAAATTGTCTCAAAGCAAAAGTGGTAACAGTAGGGACTTATTGCTTACGCCTAGAGACAGGTCATCTGATGGATTTGAACGACACATGTTTTGTTCCTACAATTTCTAGAAATTTAATTTCTCTGTCTAAAATTGATGAGTTAGAATATTGTATTTCTTTTGGTAATGGTACACTTAGTATATTTTATGATTTAATAAAAGTTGGTTCTGAAATTTTGTGTGATGGTTTATACAGAATTAATTTGAATCTTGAGTTTGCAAATACGTTATTGACCCTACAATCAAGTATTGGAATGAAACGTAATTCCAATAATAAAAGATCTTCTATATTGTGGCATAGACATTTTGGGCATATCTCCAAGGAAATAATTGAAAGATTAGTGAAGGATAATATTTTAGAAAATTTAGACTTCACTGATTTTGATGTTTGCATAGATTGTATTAAGGGAAAGCAAACTAAGCATACAAAGAAAAATATCACAAGAATTAAAGAACTTTTTGAAATTATTCATACTGATGTCTGCGGACCACTCTATATTCCTTATTTTAGTGGGGAAAGGTATTTTATCACATTTATAGATGACCTGTCCAGATATGGCTATATTTATCTAATAAATAAAAAGTCTCAGGCCATTGACATTCTTGAAGTGTGCATAAATAAGGTCAAGAGATAATTAGATAAAAAAGTTAAAATTATCAAATCTGACAGGAGTGATGAATTTTATGACAGATATGATGAATCCGATCAGAATATTGGTTCTTTTGCTAGATTCCTAGAACAACGGGGTATTTGTGCTTAGTATACATTACCAGGTGTGCCACATTAGAATGGTGTTGCTGAAAAATGAAATCGTACTCTTATGGATATGGTTAGGAGCATGACGAGTTATTCCTCTATACCTGAGTCAATGTGGGGTGATGTTCTTAGGACAGCTATGTATATCCTAAACAGGGTTCCTAGTAAGTCAGTTCTATCAACTCTATTTGAGTTATGGACTGGTAGGAAACCCAGTTTGAGATATTTACATATTTGGGGGTGTTCTGCAGAGATAAGAGTATTCAATCCACATAAAAAGAAATTGGATCCAAGAATAATTTCTGGATATTTTATTAGTTACCCAGAAAGATCCAAAGGATATAAATTTTATTACCCTAATCATAATATGAGGATAGTAGAATCTGGTAATATAAAATTCCTAAAAAATAGTAAAATCAATGGGAGTCAAAAGTTTCAAATGATTAATTTTGATATTGAGGAGATTCAAGCTTTTTCTCATGTATTATCCCCTATCCGAGAAACTTATTATTCCTCAAATCGATGAGAGAATTGATGAGGGTGAACAACAAAAAAACATTGATGAATTCTCACATGATATTGATATCGCAGCTAATAGTCTTATAGAACAATTATAATTAGCAGATTTGAGAAGATCCCAAAGAAAAAGAAAACATGTCATTTCTGATGATTATCCGGTATATCTGCAAGAATCATATTCTGATATAAGAATGAAAAAACACCCCTTATTATTTTCACAAGCCATAAAAAGTAATGATTCTGAAAAATAGTATGATGCAATAAAAGAGGAGTTAAAATCAATGGACCAGAATGGTATTTGAGAACTCATTGAATTGCCCAATAATTATAAAATAGTCAGTTGTAAATGAGTTTTTAAGACTAAACACGACTCGATGGGTAATATCGAACGATATTAAGCCAGACTTATGGCCAAAGGGCTTTCTTAGAAAGAAGGAATTGACTATCATGAGACATTTTCTCTAGTTTCTCGAAAAGACTCATTAAGAATCATCATGGCATTAGTAGCTTATTATAATCTTGAGTTACATCAGATGGATGTGAAAATAATATTTTTGAATGGGGATCTAGATGAGAAAATCTATATGGAACAACCTGAAGGATTCATAGAAAAAGGAAAGGAAAGTTGGGCTTGCAAACTTAGAAAATCCATTTATGGCCTTAAACAAGTTTCTAGACAATGATATATAAAGTTTCATGATACCATTACTTTCTTCGGATTTAAGAAAAACACTATTGATCAGTGTATATATCTGAAGGTTAGTGGGAGTAAGTTTATTATATTAGTCATATATGTGAATGATATATTGCTTAGATCTTGGTTTGTCGCACGAAACCAAGATATTTCTTAACAAGAACTTTACGATGGTCAATATGAATGAGGCATCCTATGTTATTAGCATTAAGATATTCAGGGACAGATCTCAAGGTTTGTTAGGACTGTCTTAGAAAGGTTATATTAATCGTATCTTAAAAAGGTTTAATATGTAGCTTTGTAAAACCAATTATATACCTATTACTAGAGGTAAAAAATTCAGCCAAAACCAATGCCCGAAAAATGACTTAGAAAGGGATCAAATGAAGAATATTTCTTATCGGTGCGTAATTGGAAGTCTATTATATGCTTAAACCTGTACAATGTCAGATATCAGTTTTACAGTGGCAATACTGGGTAGATACTAAAGTAACCCAGTAGTGGAACATTGGAAAGCTGCAAAGAAAGTAATGAGATATCTGCAAGGGAAAAAAGATTATATGCTCACATATAGGAAATCAGATCAACTTGAAGTAACAGGATATTCAGATGCTGATTTTACAAATTGCCTTGATAGTAGGAAATCCACTTCAAGATTTGTGTTCATGCTGGCAAGTGGGGCAATTTCTTAGAAAAGTATAAAACAATCACTTATTGCATCATCTACAATAGAAACTAAATTTGTGGCATGCTTTGAGGCCACAAATCAAGCTTTATGGGTGTGAAATTTTATCTTAGGACTTGGTGTGGTCGACTCAATTACCAAGCCACTGAAGATATTTTATGATAATACTATAGCAGTTTTATTCTCTAAGAATGGTAAGTACTCTAGTGGTTCCAAGCACATTGAGATAAAGTACTTGGTGGTTAAAGAAAGAGTCCAGAAACAACAAGTGTCAATTGAAAATTTGAGTACCATTATGATGATTACTAATCCATTTACTAAGGCTTTGCAGTATAAAATATTTAAAGAATATGTTCTTAGAATGGAGCTTGTGAGCAAGCCATAAAGGATATGGTGATGCATGTTTAAGTAGATGCTATTATTGATATTTCTCTTACATAATTAAAGGTATTTATTTCTGCTATCCTGTTTATATTTATGTTTATGCATATTATGGATGAATATAAGAAATAAGATTATCTTGACAAGACAAATTACATGAGTCATTATAGACTATATAAGGAAAGACTAACAGTGTTGTAGTACATAGAAGTAAATATGACATTGATGACATACAACCGCTATGACTCATATTGATAGCTGGACTGAATATAGTATTATTGTGCTTATTGGACTTATTGGCTTATTTTTAAAATCATAACCATGTATAAAATGATTTTCAAAATTTTCAGAATCCAATTATATAGAATTATTTTTAAATAAATTTTGTTTTGTTTATTTTGATTTTGGATATCTTTTATATCTTATCAATTAATGGGCAAAGTGGGAGAATGCAAGATTATGTGGCCCTTTATTAATTGAATAACATATATTATAAATTATTTAGATTTTGATAAAAATATATTAGCTAATATTAAATAAAGTCCATATTATATTGGGATATTTTAGAGGATGCCCTTGATGGAAGGAACTCTTATAATAACTTACCCTAGACCCTCTGCTCTCGCCTATAAATAGACAAGACTTAATATAAACCTAATGCACAGAATGGTAATAGGGAATAGAATTAAAGAGATTATGATTATTCTCTCGATCTCTTCAAAATCATCAATTACAATGGTCCTGTGAAAGGATAGGAAGAGAGGAGAAGGGGTCTAGATCCATTCTAGTTCTCCTTGTAGATCGATATATGACATTATTCAGATCCAATAGGTAATGCTCTTAAAGATCTAATTGGATCTCAATCAGATAACATCTAAAGGTATGTATTATAAACATATCTCGTATTATTTGATTTCAATCATGGTATAATAGTTTTTCGCATAATAGTTTGTATAATTATAGTTTTTATACTATCATTGCTGACTCTTAAACCATCTGCCCAATAAATCAAATACAAAAGATGATCCCTTCCACCACAAATCAATAGGTTTTCTCTTCAATGAGTTCCTCTGGTCGTTTGCGAAAACTAGTTGCATTGGATATTGTTAACGTATAAAGTAAAAATTAAAAAATTTAATTAAGTTTCTTGATTCATCATCTATTTATATAGGTAAATAGGATGATTTTTCTCAATTAATCTACGAGATTTTCTCATTTAGTTGAGAAAATCATATCTAAATTATATCTAGATCATATCTATTATCATATCTAAATCCTATCTGCTACCATGCTCCCGTAAAATCGAGCTCCTATTAATGACATTAATCTTGGACTAACATAATGAAAAGAATTTACTAGCAAGAGGCTTAATGAGTCGACTATTTGATCAGGCATGGCAGGAAGCTGGTGCAGCATGAGGTAAGTGCAACAGTGGATGGAGTAGAAGCTATCATCGGACAACGAAAGAGAGAGTGGAGGAGGAAGTCGACAAAAAGGCGTGACCTGCAGCTGCGGTAGAAGAAGCAAAAGTTGCTATATTTTTGTTATACTACGGAAGGAGATGCTAGCGACGCTGAAGGATCACGAGCAGCTAAGGACAAAGGGGCATCCGATGATTGCTGGCCAAGAAATAGCAACGATAACCCTTTCTTGCTCGAGCAGGATGGGGTGTGGCAGGAGGGGAAGCAATGGTGATGCTGCTGTATGCGGCTGGAGCATAAGGCAATAGCGATAGTGTTATGGGTGATAACAACGGAGGAAGATATGGGCTGTGACCACATAGGTAGTAGGGGAGAGGACACTGGTAGCGAAGGGACCTTGGTGGTAGGAAGAGGAGGTTCGATGGTTGCAGGGGAGATTAATATTGATCTGGTGTTGGTTCTTGTCCAACACGACGACAACAAGTTCTGGTAAGGAAGAGGAGCCCTTGACAAAGGTCGCATGCAACAGAGTGGATGGGCACTAATTAGATCATGCATACGCGTCAACCCTAGTGACCACGCCGAGGAAGCAGGAGGTTGGTAGAACTCCGGCATGTCAGTGAGAAGTTATCATTAGACAACGAGACAGAGAACTAATAGGGGAGAGGGCGCTGGCAGCGAAGGGACCTCAGTGGTAGGAAGATGAGATCTAGCGACTGCAGTAGAAGAAGGTAAGGGAGAGGGTAGCGGTCGCCACGGTGGTGGCAGCACTAGGAGAAGGAGGAGCTGTCGAAGGAGAATACGAGGAAGGAGTCGACAACGATGAGAGACACTGGCTATGGGTAGGTAGGGGCGAACAAGAGCTACGACAGACGCCTGATGGAGTTGAGGTTGTCACGGTCAGAGGGGAGCAATAAGATTATCGTAGCAAAGGCGTTCTCCACGTTTTTCACGACCGAGGAGGCAGAGAAAAGATGTCGATGGCAAGTTGCAACAAAAAAGAGTTGCAGTGGGTGATCAACGATAAGAGATGCTATCGTTTGATAGAAAAAAAAAAAAGATAATCCCTTTTAAAGATAGAGGAGCATGTTAAAATATGAAGTAAAAATAAAAAATTCAATTAAATTTTTTGATTCATCATCTATTTATATAGATAAATAAAAAAAATTTCCTTAACTAATCTATAAAATTTTATCATTCAATTCAAGAAATTATATTTAAATTATATTTAATTATATCTAAAATCTTATGTAATATCAGATAATTGTTGACGATGAAACTCGTTTTTGCTGCCTCGTTGGCCCGTACGGAAGCGAGGAGATACTGTTGGTGTGCGAAGGATGATGGAGGGAGGAGGAAGACCACGGAAAAGGACTCTTCAGGCGTCAGCTCAACCATTCCCTTCACGAACTCGTGAACCTTTTAGAGAGGACACCTTGTGTTGATCCCAGTACCAAGTCCTCTCGGTTTTCTCTCCCTCCAGGTGATTGCAGTATGATCATGACAACAAAACCCGGTCACGCCCTCCTGCCAAATCGACCCATGGCAGTGGCAGGACTCCCCATGGAACTGCACTGTATTTGGAACCTTTCCCTGATGCCTGAAGACGTCCAATTTCGAACACTCGATGTGACAATCGGATCAGAGAAGCAGCTAAAGAAGCGCCAATCTCTTGTTGCCATGCAAGTCATCAGTATCTCAAGAGCACTGACATGGAAGTGCCCTATCTAGGTCAGTACAGGGCTATGATTTGAATGGATGATGGACAATGACTAGTTATTGAGAACCGCTTACAATACTTTGACTAGTTTACTGTGCAGGATAGCATTCTACTTTTCTCCTGGTAAAACCTCTGGAATTCCGTTCTGTTTCGCAGCACTGTTTTCGATAGACAACCTATGATGCAGAACATGACAGCATTGATAAGAACAGTTTTGTACATGATGCAACAATGTCCGGTGGTAAGAAGCAGAGAAGTGAACCTTTTAGAATGTCAACCCCAACTTCAATCCTGTCGTGGGAGTGCGTACATCTCCATAATACATACAGAAGCCCATGTACCAGTTTCAAATTAGCCACTTTCTGCATGTGGATACTACTGTGCTGTGAGGAGTCTTAGTGTGGGAATTGTAACCATCAGAACCAATTTTCCTTTTGTATTTTGTATTTTCTATTTTGCTCGACGGGTCATAGCTGTTAGGTTTCAACAGATTTCAAGAAATGTAAATGAAGATGCGCACCTTCTTACCTCGACAGATCTCAAACCCCGAGCTTGAAATCATTTGCAACGATGAAATCTTCATCGTTCGACAGAACTCAAACCTCGACAGATTTTGTTTATCAGTGAAACCTGATAAACAATCAAATCATTAAGTTCTTATCTGCTATTCTAAAATCATCCGAATGCAAAAAATTAATTAACCTAAAATGAGACTTTAGATTCTATTAATTTAAAACCTAGATGTTGAATAAGGATGCTAATTTGAAATCAACTGAGGTCTTATTCCACATTTATCTCTCTACAGTGTTATGATGTTTTAATCTAAGAGGTATCGAGTTCTATAAAACTGCTTATGAGACATATCTTATGTTAGCTTAAGTAAAGGTGTTAACAAGACGTCGGGAGTGATAGACGTGGGAGAGGTATCAAAATATCTCATTTTATTTTCTCCCCTCTCTCTCTCTCGTAGAGGAGTGCCTTAGGTTTTTCGTAGGGGGGCTTGAGGTATGTCTTTTTGACTTGGGCGTATGTTTGCCTTTGCAGGTCTTCAGGCTGAGGTGCATGACTCGAGTATATATCCGTCTTAGTGAGTCTTCTAGCCAAGGTGCATGATCTAGGTCTTTTTGCCAAGGTGCATGATAGAATTCTTGAGGAATTCTAAGATAGCTTGATCTTTTAAGGGGAGATCAACTCTTGAAACGCTGTAGGGGTTCCCCCCTCCTAGGTAGTTGGCCACAAGGCTAAAAGAAAATTGACCTCTTGCTTTCTTTAAAAGTGGTGAAGACTACATGCTTATATATGGCTCCAAATCCTAACCATAGGGAAGCTCATCCCAAAGCCAAATCCCTTTATTACCCCTCCTCCGTAGTCGGCATACCCAATAAGGGGGCGGCAACTAGGTGGCTGCAACAAGCTATGCATCCTCTGCTCAAACCCTGGCCGACCTGCCTAGTAATTGGGTGGGGGGTGGGGGTGGTAGACTCTGAGCCCTAAGATCCCAAGATTAAACCCTACCAAGTTGCTTTATAAGATAGTAGGCGACTAGGTGGGGTTTGTTATAATCTCTTAGGATTTTTATTAATTACTACTTGATTGAATAGGATCCAACCCTGCTAGAGTTCTATCAAGTTCGTCATCTTTAGAGAAGTCTTGTCGTAAAGGCTAAGGTTTCATGAATTCAAGAAACCTAGTCTTCAGATCTTCATATGATTCTCACGTGACATATTTAATAGGCAAGTTATTTCAGTACACCAGTACTTCAGTAGAGGGACGCCAGCAATATATCACAATCCTATGGTCAAATATGGCTTGAGGTTGGGCTAAGATGTCTCCATCATCAGTAGTGTTGGGCAGCTAAATCTGTGATGACTCGTTCTCTCCCAATTTGTCTATTCTTTTTGCTGGTCACTAGTGAAACATCTGATATATGTCTTTAAACACTTGTTCACCACTTTAGTTTGGCTATCGGTCTGCGGGTGATATGTCATGCTTATCTTTAGCTTGGTGTCTTGTATCTAAAATAGCGCAGTCTAAAATTTACTAGTAAAGATCCTGTCACGATCACTTACAATGGACCTTAGCATCTCATGCAATTTTATAATATTTTTCATAAAAATTTGGCAATGTTAGAAGCAGTGTAGGGATTTCGGATTGCACAAAAATAAGCATACTTTGTAAGTCAATCAACCATTATGAGAATTATACTTTTACTTTAGGAAGGTAGCAGTCCTTTGATGAAATCCCTAGATATGTCAGTCCATACCGAGTTTGGTATGGGTAGTGGTTGTAGTTTCCTAGGACTTGCCACTGTTTCACCCTTTTGTCGTTGGCATATATTGCATTGTGCTACAAATTCAAAAATAACTTTTTTCATAAAATCTTCCATAAATATTTTACTTAATTCTTTTGAAGGTTCTTAGAAATCCAAAGTGTCCTACTAAAGGTGTGGAATATATCTCTTGCAAGAGTGTTTTTATGCAAGGAGAGTTGGGTATAAGCACGATGCGACCTTTATAGCGCAGATCTCTCATATCATAACTATAATGGGCTATGGAGCTTGGCTCCTCCTCAAATTTTTTAATGATATTGTTGGTCTCGGGATTCTTCCTTCATTCCTCCCTAAAGTCCTCGAGAAAGCTGCTAGTTGGAAGAGAGATTATCGAAAATTCTACTTGCTCAGGTAGCCTTGAGAGTGCATCTACAACAACATTTTCCTTGCCTTTTTCGCAAGTAATTTCATAATCAAACCCAAGAAGCTTCGTTACCCATTTCTGATGTTCAGGGGAGGATATACTTTGCTCAAGAAATATTTAAAGCTTATATAGTTGGTTTTTATTTGAAAGCACTGACTAATCAGGTATGGTCTTGATTTTATTACTGCGTACACAATTGTGAACATCTCCTTACCGTAGATTGACATTTTTTGATGGGAGGGAGACAATGCTTTACTGGTGTATGCGAGTTATCATGGGCTTAGCTGATTTTGTTTAAGTCGTGCTGCACCTATGCGTGTCCATCTGCAAAGGTTAGACTTCCTTAAGATCTCCTAGAGTCTCTTGGACTTACAAAAGAGAAAATGGGCTAGAGGAAGCAATTCCAACGGGATCCACAAGCAACTTGCTTAAGCAGAAACTTTATAAAGCCAGATACAAATTACACCCATAGACATTATAAACTCAGAGAGGTTGCACATAAAGGATAATTGTCAATTACAGACCAAAGTCCCCACAAGTGCTTACAAAACACACTCGTATTTACAAGCCAAAATTGGCCATAAAGAAAATCAAAATAGGGCTACTAAGCCTACTGCAAGCCCACTACTTACTGTACAAGGTATGTACATAAACCGAATGACACAGACAAACATGAGCATTTCATCGAATACTTTATTTACATTGTTGTCCGTGACATTCTCCCCCACTTATTCCTTCGACGTCCTCGTCGAAGCCACTGTAGACGCTGCATCTCCTCGTATTCTATTAAATCTTCAATCTTCTACTTTGGCTGCAACATGCCCCTTTGGTTCCTAGCCGCTCTCTGTCGTTGTTGTTGAGTAGTCGAACTCTAATCTGCCATACTGCTTTAACTCACCAATGACTGAATATGGTGTTAGGTTGGCTGAGTTGTGCTGATCCTTGTTAGTTCTCGCGGATCCTTCTGATGAAGGAAAAGACTTGCCTTATTATGCGCCAGTATCGTAGTATACTCATATTGCTGGAACTAGGTGGATGCTTGTTGGAACTTTGACGAGCATCGCCTCACAGACTTTAAGGTTTTTGAAATCCTTTCTCCATAATGTTTGCCCATTGATCCTTCTTCCATGTTTAGTTATCACTTCCAAGTATGTTCGCATCATTTTCGCTTTCGATTAGTCAATTAGGAAATAAAGCGAACAATCTACTTTCAGTAATATTGATCACCAATGATGAGGATTTGACAACTGTTGTCTTCCATAAGCTTTCTTTGAAGGGTCACTGAACTTATGCAAAGCTCCTCTGCTAGATAAGTAAAAGAACTGAGATACTTGACTTTACCCATTCTCTTAGTAGTTGAGAAGGCAAGGTTACTTGACTTCGCTCACCTCCTTGAGTTAAGAGAATTATGGTACTTAGTTTTGCCCATTCTCTTGAGTTAAGAAGGTAAAGATTACTCGATTTCGCCTACCTCCTCGAGTTTGTACTTCATGCATTGAGTTGGTTATTAACATTCGTCTGCTCTTTGCTCACACTTCTAAAGCACTTGAAGTGTTTGCACTCCTTGCATTAGGTTAGCTATTGTGATTTGCCTTCTCATTGCCATTGAACTTCTGGAATGCAATAAGTTTTGCTAAAAAAGAATAAAAAGTTTACCCCAACTTGGAGTCCCCCAACTTGGATTAAGTCTTTGATAGATTTGGTCATCTCTGGGATTATACCATCTTCTTCATCATCTTTGCCGCCTACTCCTCTGAGTAGAAAGGTATAGTACCATGTACTGCCTACTTCGTTCCTTGGTCGAGCACTCCTACATCAACTCGAAGTCCCTTGCTTTCGGCTATCTTGATGAGAAGCCTATCGACACTAGTCTTATGAAGTTTCTTGGCCTATGCCCTTCCGCCCTATCTTGGTACTTAGAGTTTGCCTTTGTATTCTCCACCTGCTTGGCCCCCTTTTACGACCAATGCACTCCCTCTATGAGAGCAAGGGATCGATAACTCTACGGAAGTCCCGTCTCTGCGGTACCATAGTGCTACCAAGCCCATAGCACTACTATCCGTTATCTTGCATCTTCATCCCTTCCTTCGCGATCGGTAGATCTGCCTCTACGGCACTGTGACGCTCCTCCGAGTCCACCTCCTTTCTAACCAACGCTTTGCTTTTGGGTTGCTGAGCCCCACTGGACTCATCGTCGCTTCCTCGCCCCTTTCGACCACCTGCTTCAACACCATTGTGTCTTCCTAGCAGTTCTCCTTGGTCGATGAAAAGACAGACTGCAACTCTCATGTATGACATCCACTATCTTGTTGCAGGGCTCGCGCCGATTCTGTTCTCCTTAACTTCCTTGGTAGCAATGTTCACTTACTCGGCTTTGTCCTCTGACTGGCCGAGCTCTCTTAAGCGAATGTGAGCACTTAAGTAGTCCAACTCTCCAGCCGCCCCGATCATAACTTTGTATAATCGAGTCCCCTCCATGAGACTCACTGGTACTTGCAATCTGACTTCTCCCTCGATGATACACAACCCCCATATGCTGATGACCAAGGCTTTCATCTGATGCAAGCTTTGGTACACACACACGGAAGACCTGCCTCTGTGGTACCATGACATTCACCCCTTGAGTCCATAGCCCTTCTTGTTATTGCATTGTTCACCGAAGTGGAGCTCCTAGCAGCTCTTAATCATTCACATGATCACGTCCCCCTCTATGGGATTCACTAGTACTTACACTTGGACTTCTTCCTCGGTGGTACACAGCCCCCATATGCTGATGACTAAGGCTTTCATCCAATGCAAACTTCGATGTACACATGAAGACCCGCCTCTGCGGTACCATGACATTCACTCTTTAAATCCATAGCCCTTCTTCTTATTGTGCCGTATACCAAAGTGGAGCTCCCAATAACTGCTGATCATATCTCCGCATGATCTTGTCCCTCATGGGATAGGATTGCCTGTATTGCATTGTCACAAATTATTCCACCACGATCCACTGCACCATGTCGCCTCCTGGTGACATCTCCATTGCATACAGATTCTCGTGTGATGAACTTGGACTACGACTTCTTCACGTGTGACCGTAGGGCCTCCGCTATCTTCGATTTTTAGTTCGCTCCTTTGGTAATTCACCTTCGTCCACCCACTCTTGGGTCACACTTGGATGAAGCATAGCTCTAGGATAGTCCATTGCCTAGTAGCTCATGAAGTCCTCATGACTTCGCTAGAATTAGTGCACCATTATTTGGATCCTGGGCCTCTATCCCTTGCTAGCACAATCTCTGCTATGCACCACTTGTTCCTGATAACTCGAATGACAACTCTGTGACATATTCTTCATGAGACCCACCTCTGCATCCTTTTACCCCGTACTAAGGTCTTCTGATCCCAACTTTACCTCTACAAGTTGAATCACCTTAGTTACTCCATCAAATGCATCTCTAAGGTAGCTTGCATTGCCTCAAAACTCCCTTCATCTTTGGTACCATGCAAGATAAGTTTGTCTCATCAGAATGAAGAACCCATAGAACGACATGATCCCACTTTTGCCTATACAAGAGTTCATACCCTTGACCTCTGTCCAAGGAAAGCTCTGTGCCTCCGCTCCATGTTCCATCTTCTATATCGACTCCCTTCATGCGGCTTGGTATACTTTACTCAGTTCCACCCAAGTCACTCTGCTCCTCGATTTGCATTGAGTTGATAGTGGCTATCGCGTCCACCATTCCACGGGTCAGCCCTCCATTGAGTTTAATTTTTGCATCGACTCTAAGTGTGCCTTCATATGATGTTGCCTTGGATTGCTCCCCCATTTGATCTCGAAATGCATCCACCAATGCATTACCTCATTCGAGATCATGCAATGATTCCACATCACTCGCTTGGTCCATTGAGCTTTATGGAGATACTACCTTGAGAAACTCTTCCTCAATATGTGGGGTTCGTTGCATATGATTATCTCTCTAGAGAACTAGGACTTATCCCTCTTGGATATCTGTCATGTTAGAGCAACTTTCCTCTTTACATACTTCCCACTGGAAGTTTCGGAGACCACCATCCCCTTTGGACTACTCCGTCTTGCTGAATAACTTGTGTCTTATTCTACCCTCGCAAATGCACTTGCTAGATTGTGACCCTTCGCCGCCAATACAGTCTCCACTGCACCCTTCAAGGTCTAGTAATGTGCCAAACTTATTATACATTTCAGTCGCCTACGTACATATCCTTTCCATCTCGAATAGAAAGTTCTGATGCTACATGACACCGAGTTCTGACCGTGCCTTGGGATGGCCGCAAACACTCCGTCGTCCGTGTACAAGCCCATGCATGAGTACCGAATCCTTCAAGTTAGCAATTTCCCTCACCTCTATGAGATTTGCATAACTCTTTTGGTCATTACGCAATACCTCCCACTTTGCACGGTCTCATCTCTTACTAAGTGCCCTGCTTTGCCTTGAGCATCGTTAAGTTTGGTTGCTAACATCAAGGTATAGCTCAAACTCAACCATCCCAATCTTTGTGCGCTACACATTCTTCTTCGCTTGCTTGTCCTCGTGGTGCCTCTCGTGCAAAGGGGTTGGCCATTCCTCTGAATGCCAAACCTAGATGCCCGCTCCTCTGAGCGACTCCTTTCCCTATATCTCAATGTTCGTTTCCCTCAAACGGTTGCGTGTGCTGACTGTCCTCCACACAGCCCAGCTAAGTCTCCCATATTTGTATGGCGAGTGTTTCTGTATATTCTTATCTCACTCTGATACCACATTATCACGGGCTTAGCTGATTTTGCCTAAGCCATGTGGCACCCATGCATGTCCATCCGCAAAGGTCAGCCTTCCCTGAGATCTCCTAGAGTCCCTTAGACTTACAAAAGAGAAAACAGGCCAGAGGAAGCAATTCCAACAAGATTCACAAGCAACTTGCTCAAGCAAACACTTTATAAAACCATATACAAATTATACCCATGGACATTACAAACTCAGAGAGGTTGCACACAAAGGATAATGGTCAATTATAGACCGAAGTCCCCACAAGTGCTTACAAAACACACTCATATTTATAAGCTAAAATTGGCCACAAAGTAAACCAAAATAGGGCTGCTAAGCCTACTACTTACTGTAGAAGGTATATACACAACCGAAGGACACAGACAAACATGAGTATTTCATCGAACACCTTGTTTACATTGTTGTCCGTGATAGAGTGGTCAATCATTTTGCATAAGAATTGTGCCAATCCCAACTCCGAATGCATTAGTCTCAATGACAAAGGTTTGGCTAAAATCGTGTAGTGCTAGTGCTAGCAGGGGTGTTGTCATCATGGTTGCCTTGAGTTTGTCGAAGGCAATGGAGGCTTTGTTTGACTATTAGAAAGCATCTTTTTCAATAGAGAGGTGAGAGGTGCATTGATCTTCCTATAATTTTTCACAAATTTATGGTAGTAGCTCATCAATCCAAGGAAACCGTGTAGTGATTTCATGCTCTTCAGTTTCGACTAACTTTGCATCGCCTTTATTTTTGTAGGGTCTACCACCACTTTCTTCTGATATGAGGTGTCCATGATATTCCACCTTTTATTAGAGAAAGTTGTACTTTGATTGCTTAACAATATCAGCACAAATTTACGAAGAAAACTTCAGAAAGCATCATTCATGAAGCTTTGGAAGGTGGGAGGAGCCTTGGTGAATCCAAAAGATATTACCAAAAATTCATAGTGGCCATTGTGCGTTCGGAATGCAATTTTTGAAACATCGTCTTCACATACCCGAATTTAATGATACCCGGATCAGAGGTCTAACTTCGTGAAGACTCGAGCTCCCCTTAATTCATCATAAAGTTCATTTACCACTAGAATAGGTATTTATCTTTGATGGTGATACCATTAAGAGCTCGGTAGTTGACGCACATTCGTCACGTTCTATCCTTCTTTCGTACAAGAATCATCAGCGAAGAGTACGGGTTGCAGCTTGGCCAAATAACCCTTGTTTCAAGAATCTCCTTCACAATCTTTTTTATTTTATCCTTCTGGAGGTGAGGATAGTGGTATGACTGAGTGTTTGCTGGTGGTTTGCTCGGAAGTATTGGAATCTGATAGTCATGCTACCGGGTAGGAGAAAAGCTACGTGGTTCGGTGAAGACATTGACAAATTCATCAAGCAAATGGGGGAGGTTTTGTTCTTTAATTTTTGTTATCTTCCACTGTAGTTGCTACTAGAGTTACATCAGGAAGCCACCGTTTGTCTTATGCAACACTTTCTTCATTCGTTGAGTGGAAACAATCATTACGTTACTTTCGCGCTTCCCATGTAGGATCACCTGTTTGCCTTTGCAGTAAAACTTTATAATTAATTTTAAAAAATTTTAAGTGACATCACCTAGCATCATCAGCCATTCTATGCCAAGCATGGCCTCAAATTCATTAATTAGGGGGAGGAAGAATTTAATAATAACTTCCTAGTCCTGTAGCAATAATTTCATTTACAGGCACCTTTGGTTGCACTTTAAAATCTGGTCATTGGCGACCTTAACATCAAATTTACTGCAATCCTTAACATGAAGCATCATTCGAGCAGCAATTTACTATTCAAAAAGTTGTTGGTGCTCCCAGTATTGATGAAGATAGTAATCGGTTGTTGCTTGAGTAGGCCATCAACCTTCATGGTTTGCGGGTTTGCGTAGCTGACGAAAGCATGCATCAAACAATCAAATGGTTGGGGCTCTTCTTCCACATCCTCCTCTTCATGTTCAAGGCTCTCTTCTACATGTTTAAGGTCCTCCTTTTCAATGGGTTCAATCACAAGAAGTCTCCCTTTTTTGTAATGATGCTCGCGGCTCCACGGCTCGTCATATTGCCAATATAATCCTTTTGCAGATTACTCCCGGAGCTCGTTTCTTGTTAATCTTTTTGATGCAGAGGGTTGATTGATAGTAGGAGGGGTTGAAGGCCTCAGTGCTACTGGTCGAGGGGGTGACCCTAGTCCTTCGGGCTTCTTGGTTCAATTGCTCCTCTTGAAGTCGCTCAAAAGAGATGGCTGCCATAAGTGTGTATGATTGTCGCAATTTAACTTCTCCCTGAATCTCCAGTTTCAAGCCTTCAATAAAAGTCCATAACAATTATTTTTTAGACCAATCTCTAGTTTGGTTAGATAACCTTTCGAACCTCATACGGTACTCCTGGACGGTGGAAGTTTGATGAATCTTGGCTAGTTGGCCCTCAACATTCTCATATTCAGTTTGTCCGAAGCGGATCAACAGTCCTTCTTTAAATTATATTTATAAAAGAGCTCCATGAGTATGTTTAAACCAATCAGACCATTGTATAGTATCTCCTTCGAGGTGTATAGCAGCAATATCCACCATGGATGTGTCCGGGATCTTGTGGTACCAAAAATAGTGCTCCGCGCATGAGATCCAATCAATAAAGTCTTCTTCTTCCCATATAGAGAAGTCTACCCTCATACATGGATAGTGAGGGTCGATCATAGGTCCTCCTTTTTCTTGGAAATCTTCTTTACGATTTGAGCTTTCTCCTTATTGAGATCTCCTTGGGCTCGATAGTCGGCCCAAATTGAGTTCAGCAAAGAGAGCACGTATTCTATCCTCCATTCACATCTCGAAGGCCTCAAACTTAGTATTGATTGCCTGCTCAGGTGCCATAACGTATGTCTCTAGATCTGTAATGTTAAGGTCCTTCTTTTGCTCTCGGGTTAGGGGCATGAATTAGTTAAGAGGTTTGGGACCAAAAGAATAGGTAGATCAGAGGATGAAGGCTGCGGAATATGTTACTATTTCAGGTGTAGTTTAGGCTGCTGTTTGGTGGTGTTTTGGGGCTATGGTGGTAGTGAATGAAGGTTGGAAGGGTGGTCTAGGTTTATTATTGATGGCAACAATAGGTTTGATAGGGATTGACAGGGGTATACAACGAATAGGTGCTGATTTGTAGAACCAGAATTTTTCATTGAAGAGACAATAATTTCTCAACAAAATTTCCAGCAATAAATCAAGGTTCTTTGGAGAGAAATAACAATAAGATCTCAGTGTTGATAATAACAAGGATGACAAAAATATTTTGGTGAGTCTATATTGAATATCATATTTTGATGATGAAATCAATTGATGAGTGTTTAATCTAACATGTGTATATTAGAGGAAGTATTGCATGTCTAACTATGATGGAAGAATTGAGTTATAGCCAGATATTGGGCCAAGATCAAGTTTGGGCATCGAGCCAAGGTTCGGACGATATAATGGAACCTCGTCGAGAGTTCGCCAAAGGGATCGGGAAGCTCGCTAGGAACACGTCAGGAGATTACCAGAAGAAGATCAAAAGAATCACCGTAAGAATGCTGAAGGCTACCGGATTGGCGAGAGTTGGGTCATTATTTAGCTTGATGGTCATTCTGGTTGTAATCATTAAGTCATAGTTAAGGATTGAGTCCTAATTGGGTTTGATTTGGAAAAAATCCAAATCAACTCAATGAGGCAACCGGATCCACTAAGGGGGTTTGATTGAGCTCAGGTTGAGGGAACCACTTCCTCGAAAATTTCGGTGGTTGAACCGTCGGTGAGTAACGGGTGTACCACAATAGGTTTCTGGGTGGCTGACGGTGGCTAAACTGCCCAGGTCGATGACTGAAATGCTCGTACTCTATTTTTAGGGTGCTTTCGGTAGCTGCACCATCGGCGCTAGTGGGTAAATCACTTATAACTGGATTTTTCGGATACATTTAAATTTTGGCTCTAAATTCTGAAGTCATTTGAGGCTTATAAATACCCCAAGTTTTCTTGCATTCCATATAACATTTTTTGGGGATCAAAATTCTATGAAAAACTTGTGTGAATTATAAGAAAAAATAAAGGGGAAGGGAGTGAGCTAAGAGCTGCAAAATTCTGGTCTCCCTTGTAAGCTCAAGTTGTAAGGGTTTGGTCTTCACCCAAAAGAGATCAATAGTGGACACCAGTGTGCCTCAAGTAGGAGGACTCGGGGAGTGGACGTATGCTGGTTGAGGCCGAACCACTATTATCAAGAAAGTTTAAAATTTTTATAAAAAAGAACAAAAATTATAAAATTAAAAAAGAACCGAAGAAGGACAATGTCATGTGCTATGAACGCAAAAAATCAGAATATTTAAAAAATAAATATCCTCAATTAAAGAAGAAACCGACACACAAGAAGAAAGCACTTTCAGCCACTTGGGATGACTCAAGCTCTTCGGATGATGAAGATCACTTTAAAGAAGAAGTTCTTAACTATGCTCTAATGGCAATCCAAAATGAGATTTGTCTCCAAACTAAAGCTAGGAGCACAAAGTGGTATCTTGATAGTAGATGCTCAAGGCACATGACCGAAGATCCAACTTATTTTTCTAAGCTCACTAGCTTAAGTGAAGGAGTTGTCACTTTCGGAGACAACAACATGAGTAAAATTATTGGAAAAGGAACTATAGGTAACACATCAAACTTTTTGATTGAAGATGTGTTGTTAGTTGTTAGCTTGAAACACAATTTGCTTAGTATTAGCCAATTATGTGATAAAGGATATATGATTAAATTTCAACCTAATACTTGCATAATTGAATTGCCATACAAAAATAAATTATTGATTGCCTTAAGAAACAACAATGTGTATACCTGAAAAATTTTGTGATGAAACTTGTTTTTCGGCTTTAAATGATGATGCTTGAATTTGGCATAAAATACTAGGTCATGCTAGCATGAAACTTTTAAACCAAATTTTTACCAAAGATCTATTAAAAGACATACCTGATCTTAAGTTTCTCAAAAAAAAAGTATGTGATAATTGTCAATTAGAAAAACAAATAAAGAGTAGCCTTAAGTTAAAAAATTAAATAAGTACCTCTAGACCACTTTAATTGATTCATCTAGATTTAAAAAAATCAAATAAGTACCTCTAGACGACTTCAATTGATTCATCTAGATTTATTTGGACCAATTGATATTATAACTTTAGGTGGTAGCAAATATGCATTTGTTATAGTGGATGACTTTAGTAGATATTCTTGGACCTATTTCTTAGTACATAAAAGTGATACATTTAAATTTTTTGTAAAATTTTATAAAATTATTCAAAATGAAAAAGGATGTATGATTTCTTTAATACATAGTGATCATGGTAGATAATTGTAAAATAATAATTTTTAAAATTTTTTATGAATCAAATGGATATATTCATAATTCTTTTAGTCCACGTAATCCACAATAAAATATAGTAGTAGAAAGAAAAAATAGGAGCTTACAAGAAATGACTAGAACAATGTTGATTGAACATAGTTTATTGAAATATTTTTAGGCCGAAGCCGTTAATACAACATGCTATATTTTAAATAGGATTATTGTAAGACCATTACTTATGAAAATTCCTTATGAATTATGAAATGGTAAAAAATCTAATATTTCTTATTTTAAAATATTTAGTTTCAAATATTTTAAATGAGAAGGATGTTTTAGGAAAATTTATTACAAAATTTGATGAAGGTATTTTTCTTGGTTATTTCTTAAATTTTAAAAGCCTATCATATTTTTAATAAAAAAATTTAGTAATTGAAAAATCTATTCATGTTATTTTTAATGAGTTTTTTAAATTTAAGAAAATTAATTTTGATGATGAATTTGATCTTGATACTTTGAATTTAAATGATAATACTTCTAAAAGTAACTTGAATAAATCTACTTCTAAACCCGTACCCAAGAAATAAAAGTATGTGAATGATCATCCTAAGGAGCTTATAATAGGAGAAACATTGAAAGGAGTTCAAACTTGATCTTCTTTTAGGAATTTTTATGCAAATGTCGTATTTCTTTCTTAAATCAAGCCAAAGTATATTGATGAGACCCTAAGAGATGATTCTTGAGTTAATGAAATGCATGAAGAGCTTAATCAATTTGAAAAAACTAAAGTATGGGAGTGTTAGGACTCTAGCTAGGAGAGCCCTAATTTAGTTTCATTAAAGAGAGCAAATATGTAAATCCTAAGGGCATTCATATAGATTCTATATAGTCGACCCCTAATAAAGAAGCAAGGAGGCCGATAGATTAGGATTAGATAGGATGAAGATATTTAGAGGGAAGAATAAGATACATGTTACCCTAATTAACTATCCCTTATCTTAGTTAAAGAGTGGTTGGTTGAGGAAGGGTTAAGTTAAAATTTCGTCACCAAATTTCGTTGTCATCTCCATTACCGTAGATCATCCTTTGATCTCCTTGTGAATTACAATAGGTTCTAGTTTCCTACCTTACTACTACTACAATTTAGTTATCCCTATTCAAAAAATCCATAAAAAAATTTGTTCCTATTTGCTGCATAAATTTTTCGTCGTAAAATTTCCATCTTTATGATAAAAGTTACGGTGCAGAATTCTAGCTACACACCCTTGACTATTTGATTTGCTGCTATGTTTTTACTTGTCCAATCTCCATAAAATTTTTATGACGGCTTTAGCACTTCTGATATTTGGATTTTCTTTTAGTTTCATTGAAAAATTCTCAATATAAACTGCTGATCTTTTACATCCAAACTGCTACACTTTAGACGTAAAAATCTACTACAGTATCTTCTTGTGATCTTTGATTTTGCCAAACCTTTTGTTGTCGTTTTCTTCCATAAAATTTTTTGTTGGCATTACCTTTCCCCTACTAGCTGTAGTTTAATCAAATCCTTATTTTGAATTTCTAGAAAATAATCTTGCCTATATTACTGAAATCTTTTGATGAAAAAATTCTGCCATAGTATCTTCTTGTATTCCTTAATATTGCTGAAACTTTTGCTATCGATTTCTTTCATAATTTTTTTGATAGTATTATCTTTTCCTTGCTAGTAGATTTACATTGAGTTTTACTCAATTCCATATTATGAACTACTACAAAAAATTGACTACTGAAATATTTGGGTGAAATTTTTTTGTAGCAACACCTTCTTGCAATCTTTGATTTTGCCAAAACTTTTGCTATCGTTTATTTCCATGAAATTTTTTACGATATTATCTCTCCCTTAACAGTAGATTCCCCTTAAGTTTCACTTAATTTTTTGTTAATAATTTCTGAAAAAATTACGTTTTCATTGCTAGAATTTTTTCAACGAGAAATCTGATGCTGCACCTTTGTCTTTCTTATTCTCCTTAACCCATCAAAATCTAACTATCTTGCTGCATCCACCTAAGATGTCTTTAGGGCATCCATTTAGCCTTAAGACACCCATTGTAACCTATTTTCATAACCCAAACAACACCTAAAATCGTAGCCTAAGATAATGACCTATCATAGCCTATTGATGCATAATTCTGCAGCACTACCTTTCGGTGTTTTTGCTGCACCTAGATCTGATCCTTACCAAAATTGTTGTTGCCACCATCATCATCTTTAAAGCACTCCTCTAGCTTTAAGATGCAGCCATCATAGCCTTTTTTCGATCTCCATAGTGTCACGGACAATAATGTAAATAAGGTATTCGATGAAATGCTCGTGTTTATCTATGTCCTTCGGTTTATGTACATATCTTATACAACAAGAAGCAGACTTGCAGTAAGCTTAGTAGCCCTAGTTTGATTTGCTTTATGGCTAAGTTTGACATATAAATATAAGTATGTCTTTTAAGCACTTGTGGGGACTTCGATCTATAATGGACCATTATCCTTTGTGTGCAACCTCTCTAAGTTTGTAATGTACATGGGTGTAATTTGTATTTGGCTTTATAAAGTATTTTCTTGAGCAGTTGCTTGTGGATCCCGTGGGAATTGCTTCTTCTGGCCCGTTTTCTCTTTTGTAAGTCTAAGGGACTCTAGGAGATCTCGGGGATGGCTGATCTTTGCGGATGGACACGCATGGGTGCCACACGGCTTAGGCAAATCAGCTAAGCCCATGACAATGTGGTATCGAGCGAGACAAATACACGTAGAAACACTTGCCATACAAACGTGAGGGACCTAGCTGGGCTATGTGGAGGACTGCTAGCACGCATAACCGTTTGGGAGAAATGAACATTGAGATGTAGGGAAAGGAGTCGCTTAGAGGAGCGGGCATCCAGGTTTGGCATTCAAGGAATGACCAACCCCTTTACGTGAGAGGCACCACAAGGACAAGCAAGCGAAGAAGAATGCGTAGCACACAAAGATTGGGATGGTTGAGTTTGAGCTACAACTCGATGTTGGCAACCAAAACTTGACGGTGCTCAAGACAAAGCATGGCGCTTGGTGAAAGATGAGACCGTGCAAGGTGAGAGGTATTGTGTAACAACCGAAAGAGTTGTGCAAAGCTCATAGAGGTGAGGGGAATTGCTAACTCGAAGGATTTGAAACTCATGCAAAGGCTTATACATGGATGATGGAGTGTTCGTGGCCATCCCAAGGCATGATCGGAACTCGGCGCCATGGAGCATCAGAACTTTCTCTTCGACATGGAAAGGATATGTCCATAGGTGGCTAAAATGTGCAATAAGTTCAGCAGATTTCTAGACCTTGAAGGGTGCAGTGGAGATTGTATTGGAGAAGGGTCGCAATCTAGCAAGTGCATTTGCGGGGGCAGAACAAGGCACAAGTTCAGCAAGATAGAGTAGTCCAAAGGGGATGGTGGTCTCCGAAACTTCCAGTGGGAAGTATGTAAAGAGAAAAGTTGCTCCAGCAGGCCAGATATCCAGGAGTGATTAGTTCTAATTCTCTAGTGGGAGAATCATGTGCAACGGACTGCACATATTGAGGAAGAGTTCCTGAAGGCTATATCTCCATAAAGCTCAACGGACCGAGCAAGTGACATGGAATCGTCGCATGATCTCCAATGAGGTAATGCATTGGTGGATGCATTTCGAGATCAAGTGGGAGAGCAATCTAAGACAACATTATATGAAGGCACACTTAGAGTCGATGCAGAAATCGAACACAACAGAGGGTTGACCCATGGAATGGTGGACGCGAGGGCCACTATCAACTTAATGCAAATTAAGGAGCGGAGTGACTTGGGTGGAACTCGGTGAAGTATCCAAGCCACATGAAGGGAGTTGACATTATGATGGAACATAGAGTGGAGGCAATGAGCTTTCCTTGGACAGAGGTCAAGGGCATGAACTCTTGTAGAGGCAAGAGTGGGATCATGTCGTTTCATGGGTTCTTCATTCTGATGGGACAGACTTATTTTGTATAGTACTAAAGATGAAGGGAGCTTCGAGGCACATGCAAGCTACCTTAGAGATGCATTTGATGGAGTAACTAAGGTGATTCAACTTACAGAGGCAAAGTTAGGATCATGAGACCTTAGCACGGGGCAAGAGGACGCAGAGGCAGGTACTCTTGAAGAATATACCATAGTGTTGCCATTCAAGTTATCGGGAACAAGTGGTGCATAGCAAGATTGTGTTGTTAGGGGATAGAGGCCCAAGATCCAGACAATGGTGCACTATCTTTAGCAAAGTCATGGGACTTTAGGAGCTACTATGTGATGGAATGTCCTAGAGCTATGCTTCGTCCATGTGTGACCTAAGAGTGGATGGACGAAGGTGAATTACCAAGGGAGCGAACTAAAAATCGGAGATGGTGGAGGCCCTACGATGTGCTAGTAGAGGCCACACGTGGAGAAGTCGTAGTCCAAGTTCATCACACAAGAATCTGTATACAATGGAGATGTCACTAGGAGGCGACATGGTGTAGCGGATCGTGGTGGAATAGTTCGTGACAATGTAATACATGTAATCTTGTCCCGTAAGGGACAAGATCATGCAGAGGTATGATCAGGAGTTACTAAGAGCTCCACTTTGGTGTACGACACAACAAGAAGAAGGGCTATAGATTCAAGGAGTGAATATCGTAGTACCACAGAGGCGGGTCTTTATGTGTGCATCGAAGCTTGCATTGGATGAAAGCCTTAGTCATCAGCATATGGGGGCTGTATACCACTGAGGAAGAAGTCCAAGTGCAAACACCAGTGAGTCCCATGGAGGGGGATGTGATCATGTAGATGATCAGGAGCTACTAAGAGCTCCACTTCGATGAACAATGCAATGATAAGAAGGGCATGGATTCAAGGAGTGAATGCCACAGTATCGCAGAGGCGGGTCTTCCATGTGTATGCATCGAAGCTTGCATCAGATGAAAGCCTTGGTCATCAGCATATGGGAGCTATGTACCATCGAGGGAGAAGTCATATTGCAAGTATCAGTGAATCCCATAGAGGGGACTTGATTATACAAAAGTATAATTGGAGCAGCTGGAGAGTTGGACTGCTTCAGTGCTCACATTCGCTTAAGGGAGCTCGGCAAGTCAGAGGACAAAGCCGAGTAAGCGAACGTTACTACCAAGGAAGCTAAGGAGAACAGAATCGGCATGAGCCCTGCAACAAGATGGCGAAGGCCATGCATGAGAGTTGTAGTCTATCTCTCCATTGACCAAGGAGAACTGCTAGGAGGCCACAGTGGTGTCGAAGCATGTGGTCGAAAGGGGTGAGGAAGCGACGATGAGTCCAGTGGGGCCCAGCTACCTAAAAGCAAAGCATCGGTCAGAAAGGTGGACTCGGAGGAGCACCAAAGTGCCATAGAGGCATATCTACCGATTGCGAAGTAAGGGATGAAGATGCAAGATAACGAATAGTAGTGCTATGGGCTTGGCAACATCATGGTACCGCAGAGGCGGGACTTCTGTGGAGTCATCGATCCCTTGCTCTCATAGAGGGAGAGCATTGGTCGTAAAAGGGGCCGAGGAGGTGGAGAATGCAAAGGCAAACTCTAAGTACCAAGACAGGGCAAAAGAGCAGAGGCCAAGAAACTTCATAAGATCGATGTTGATGGGCTTCTCATCAAGATAGTCGAAAGCGAGGGACTTCAGGTTGATGCAGGAGTGCTCAACCAAGGAACGAAGTAGGTAGTACACGATATTGTACCTTTCTACTCAGAGGAGTAGGTGGCAAAGGTGATGAAGAAGATGGTACAATCCCAGAGGCGACCAGATTTATCAAAGACTTACTCCAAGTTGGGGGACTCCAAGTTGGGGTAAACTTTTTGCTCTTTTCGAGCAAAACTTCTTGCATTCCAGAAGTTCAATGGAAGTGAGAAGGCGAATCACAGTAGCTAACTCAACGTAAGGAGTGAAAACACTTCAAGTGCTTTAGAAGTGTGAGCAAAGAGCGGGCGAATGTTAGTAACTAGCTCAATGCGTGAAGTACAAACTCGAAGAGGCAGGCGAAATTGAGTAATCTTTACCTTCTCAACTCGAGAGAATGGGTGAAATCGAGTACCCCAATTCTCTTAACTCGAGGAGATGAGCGAAGCCAAGTAACATTACCTTCTCAACTACAAAGAGAATATGTGAAGTCAAGTATCCCAGTTCTCTTAATTATCCAGCAGGGGAGCTCTGCACAAGTTCAGTGACCCTTCAAAGAAAGCTTATGGAAGATAATAGTTGTCAAATCCTCACCATTAGTGATCAGTACTACCGAGAGTAGATTTTTCACTTTATTTTCCAATTGACTAATCGAAAGCAAGAGTGATGCGAATATACTTGGAAGTGACAACTAACAATTGAAGAAGGTTTAATGGGCAAACATTATGGAGGAAGGACCTTAAAAACTTCAAAATCTGCAAGGCGATGCTCGTTAAAGCTCTAACAAGCATCTACCCAGTTTAAGCAATATGAGTATACTATGATACTGGCGCATAATAAGGCAAGTCTTTTTCTTCATCAGAGGGATCCACGAGAACCAACAAGGATCAACATAACTCAGCCAACCCCACACTAGATTCAGTCATTGGTGAGTTGAAGCAGCATGGCGGATCAGAGTTCGACTACTCAACAATAGCGGTGGAGAGTGGCTGGGAGCCAAAGTGGCATATTGCAGCCAAAGCAGAAGATTAAAGATTTAGCAAAATACGAGGAGATACAGTTTCTATAATGGATTCGACGAGGATGTCGAAGGAATAAGTGGGGGAGAATGTCACGGACAACAATGTAAACAAGGTGTTCGATAAAATGCTTGTGTTTGTCTGTGTCCATCAGTTTATGTACATATCTTGTACAGTGAGAAGTGGGCTTGCAGTAGGCTTAGCAATCCTAGTTTGATTTACTTTATAGCCAAGTTTGGCATGTAAATACAAGTATGTCTTTTAAGCCCTTGTGGAGACTTCGGTCTGTAATAGACCATTATCCTTTGTGTGCAACCTCTCTGAGTTTGTAATGTTCATGGGTATAATTTGTATATGACTTTATAAAGTATTTTCTTGAGTAGTTGCTTATAAATCTTATGGGAATTGCTTCTTCTAGCCCATTTTCTCTTTTGTAAGTTTAAGGGACTCTAGGAGATCTCGGGGATGGCTGACCTTTATAGACTGACACACATGGGTGCCACACGGCTTAGGCAAATCAACTAAGCCCGTGACGATAGATAAACCAAACCGCAGCCCAAATAGTGGTCTTCCGCAGCTACCGAACTTCCACCGATCCTTATCTTTTGCAGCCAGTAAACCTGTCAAACCGGTTGCTACTCCTACCAACAACACTAAACCTTCCTTCCTAACCTCAAACTACTACCAAAAAAATCCTTTGTAGCCTCCATAGCACCCTCAAATTGTAGCACTAATAGCAACCTAAATCATAAGCTATCAACCCTAAACTGCAATCTTGATCCATCATCCTTTTGGCCACCAATCCCTACCAAACCAGTTAGTACCATCAACAACAACCTGAAGTCACCCCTCTAACCTTAAGTTTTGGCCATTATACCCCCTATATGATCCCTATAATAGCCCTAAATCATAGCCCTAACAGTAACTAAATAACAACAACCATTGAGCCCCAAACCGCAGCCATCTACCTTTGACCCACCACCTCTTTCGGCCATCAATCCATCCAACCGTTTCTATCATTAATCCAATAGCAGGAGAAGGATATTGACATCTCAGATCTGGAGGCACATGCAACAACATCTTAAGGTTCAATCGATGCCAAGTTGGAGGTGTTCAAATCACGGGTGGGGGACATTGCATGCCTTATTCGACAAATTCAGATTTGGCCGATCTCTGAGCCCAATAAAATTCCAGCAAAGTATAAGTTCAGAGAGACCTCTCAAAAAGAAAGAACAAGCCATTGATATGAGGCAGCCACACATGAGGGTGGACTTCCCTCGATGGGAAGGAGACCCGATGGGATGGATTTCACGTGCCGAACATTACTTCCATCATCACCAAACACCGGAGGATTCCATGGTAGACACTATTGTCATTTACCTTGAAGGAGATGTTATTCGATGGTACAATTGGCATGAATACAACCATGGGGCTTCAATATGGAAATAATTCAAGTACGCACTATTGAACCACTTTGGGTTGACTAAGAACGAGAATATCAATGACCAACTCACAAAGATGTGACAAACCTCTATAATTCAAGAGTACCAAAACCATGTTTGAATATTTATCCTATCTTGCTCAGGATTGGACTTACCAACAATTGTTAGGGACATTAATCGAGGGACTCAAATCAGAGATTAAATGAGAGGTTAAGGCACAGCAGTCCCGCACCATGAAGGCTGGAATCTCTTTTGCCCAAATCTAGGAAGAACAACTTAACCAAGATACTCGGAGGATAAGAACCACTCCTAAACCCATGGCATATAAACCTCCTTCTGCTTCCAACCATCTTTTGCTACAAAAAAAATTAACAAGAGAAGAACTACACGACTGATCGATAAAGGGTCTTTGTTTGTATTGCAATGAACTTTGGAGTTGGAACCATTGCTTCATAAAGGGCCACCTCCTACTGATTGAACCTCTTGAAGACATGGAGGAGGAGGTCCAGAAGTATGAGGAAGAGGTCACAGATGAAGAACAGCAGCCGATTGATTTTACAATGTATACTCTTGTTGGTTATGTGAACCTGCAAATGGTGAAAATAAGAGGACTTCTAAAGCAACAACCGATCACCATTCTTATTGACACCACAAGCACCAACAACCTTATGAATAGCAAGGTAGCTGCCCAATAATGCTTCGATAGGACTCTAGCAGGGTTGAGTCCTAATCACCCTAGAAATAATTAATACAAACTCTATGAGATTGTAATAAAACCCCACATAGTCAATTATATCTTATAAAAAAGTATGGCTAGGGTTTATTTTGGGGCCTTAGGGCTTCCTAGCCATCTCTCCCTTCACTGGGTTTGTTGGCTAGGGTTTCTAGCAGAGGCATGTGACTTGTGCAGCCAGTTAGGCTGTCGCCCCCCTTATTTAGGTAGGGTGACTATGTGAGGGGTAAAAAGGAAAATTCACTTAGGAAGCACCCCCTAGGGCTAGTGTTTTGAGTCCTATATAAGCTTATAGCATCCACCTCTTTTCATTAAGTAAGATTAATCTTTTATTGAGTCTTGTGTCGAGTTCTAGGAGGGAGGAACCCTTATAGAGTTCTAAGAGTTGATCCCCCACAGAGATCAAAATCTATAGAGCTCATTCTAGGGTTCTATCATCTAGTATCAGAGCAGCGTTCTTGTTGCTCTTACTGTCATCTCTACCACCCCCACTTCCCTAAGTAATTCTCATAATTGTTGTGACACGCACCTCCACCTTCCACCCAAGTTGTAGATCAAATCAATCTGCTGCTACCCCCTACATTTAAACTGGAGATCTGGTATATTTTCATTACCTATGCCTCTTAAATACTATAAAATCATTTACCTTACACATTGAAGAGTTTCTCTAAATTTTATCCACTGTAAATTTTGATTGTCGCAAACGTTATCATTGTTACGAAGGCGAAACGCAGCAGAAATTTTTAGTCGACTATTTGCCTCTTGAAACTAGTTTATTGCTTCTCCTTTTTGGCTGACTCTTTATACAATTTTATAGATTATCTTAGCTTTCATCTAAGATCGATGTCTGAAAAAAACTCCTTTTGAAACTGGATTTATTGTGCCTTGATTCTTCATCGTGCAGTACTAAAATTTTACGACAAAGAAAACTGCCTTCCAAATTTTTCTCGATTTTCCTACTGTTACTCTGTGGAAATTTTATCAAACCTTTTACTGATATTAATCACATCTGATTTAAGGATTTTTGTATATTTTTCTTAAATTTTCCTTTGGGGATTTACGTCGAGAATTCATCGTTTCTTCGATGTAAAATATGTTCGGCAGGACAGCATATTGCAACACCTTTTTTTGTCGAATTATATCAAATTTGAGTGCTATCTTTTGTGGGTTCTTTTGACTCGCTTTCTCTCATCTGCAAACCATACCATCCTCACTAAGAAATCCTCCAAAATGCACCCTAAACTAATTCCAAATAGCCACCAAAATCAGCCCTAAACCGCAACCAACCTTTCTTCCCTATCCACCTACCCTTTCATCCAACCTTCCTTATCGATCCACCTGCCTTTTCAGCCAACTTTCCTTACCAATCCACCTACCTTTTCAGTCACTTTTACTCTAAACTTCTTATCCTAATTAGCCCCAAAACCCTACAAAACCATAGCCCAAACCATATCTAAACATCAACCTAATAAGACTAAAATCATAGCCTTCTACAACCATCACTTATTCGTAGCATAACCCCATCGATCTCTATCAAACCTCTGCTGCCATCTAACCTAGATCCAAAATCCTTCTTCTAACCTTCATCCACTACTTTCATAGCCCTAAAACTCCACCAAATCATAGCCCTAAATCATATCCAAAATAACCACAAAATAAGTCCCAAAAAATCGCAGCCTTCCACCTTCGGTCCACTCACCGTTTAGCCACCCAATCTCCTTTATCCCTTCAACCGTAGCATACATCTCTCACTACACAATGCTACTAGCAGTAATCTCTCACTGCCATCATCCTTGATCACAGCCAGCAGTGATCTTTTATAGCAAAAAGCTATAGCAATGATCTTTCGCTGCAATCAGTCTATATCACAGCCCACAGTGATCTTTCACTGCCAACTATCTTAATCGCGGCCAGCATTGAAGTGAACACGACTAGCAGTAGTCTCTTGCTCTATACCATTGCTGCCCTCCTCCGTAATAGCCGTGCACACCACTGTCCCGTCTTCCTCCTATTGCAACCAACTCCACCTACAGCCACAAAATCACAGCGCAGCCGTAGCCACTATTACTGCTGCCCACTTCTTCCTTCACCATCATTGCTACCTCGCGATTTAGACATCTCGGTTACCGTCTTCCAACAGATATCAACCACCTAAAAAAATCATAACATCTACGATATTGTAGCATCATCATAGAACTGCAGCCGACGTTACTACTACCATATTCTTCCTCCACCGTTGTTACTACCCCTGGCTGCCATCCTTCACTTGGAGACTTCACCACCATAGTCCCAACATTGATGCCATTCGTTGCCTTTAACCTAAAAATTATAGCTACACTCTTCACTCGATTTATTCGATAGGTTGGAGATCCTTACATCATGACATCAGTGGGCTTATTTGAAGCCAAATTAGAGGCTTTCAAGATGCATATGGATGCTAAATTATGCACTCTCTTCGAAAAGTTTAGATTAGGCTGATCACCGAGCCCAAGAAGATCACAACATGGAGCAAATTCTAATTGCAAGAAGAACCCACCGGAGATAAGAAATGAAGTTAAGACACGATAGCCCTACATCTCGATGACATTGATCTCCTTTGCATAACTTCAAGAAGGGCACCTCAATCAAGATGCTCAGAGTATAAGAGTCACATCTCAATCAAAAGCATATAAACCTTCAGCACCAATCAATTACCAAAACCTTGACGAAGAACTAGCGGGGATCCGTCAAACCTCCACCATATAAGAGTCCCAAAATAGGTTTGAAAGGTTGTCTAACCAAATTTATGATTAGTCTTAAAAGCAAATGTTAAGGACTTTTATTGAGGGTTTGAAGTTGAAGATTCGAGAAGAATTTAAAATATGATAGTTGTACACACTTAAGGTAGTCATCTCCTTCGCACAATATCAAGAGGAGCGATTGAACTATGAAGTCTGGAGAACTAGGGTCGCTCCCCGACCAGTGGCACCAAAGCTTTCACCTCCTCCTACTATCAGCTGACCCCCTCAGCTGAAGAAATTAACAAGAGAAAACATTCACGATGGATTTGTTGGGAAACCTCAGCGGGTGCATCACATGCCTAGTAGAAATCAAAACAAAAACCGGTTTCCCACGCATATCAAATTGTCATGCAAAATGTTGGGGTCACGAGAAAAATATAAAAATCGATAAAACCATTATATGTGAGAGATTGATTCTATCTAGGAGGATCGTATATCCTTGTATTTCAGATCCGGATAGAGAAGATGAAGGAGGTCAAACGTCCTCCTCTCCAACAGTATCCACACGATGGATCTCAGCAGCGAAACTCCAATCTAATCTTGCAACTCTTACATAGAGGGAGGGAGGAGAATAGGAGGTAGTGGTTAAAGTTGTAGCCTATTAACCATGAGTCTCCCCTCCTATTTATAGAGAGCCATCAAAACCCTAGGGCTCCTTCCTTAGTGGGTATTGGATCTCCATCTAATAACCCACTAATCTTATATTATTGGATCTCTATCCAATAATATCCTTAGGCCTCTAATTGGGCCTTACTCAAGGAGCCCATCAATATAGGGTCTTATCTAATGAGAATATGGGCTAATAGGATCTTCATCTAATCCTCTATTCGCTGAAGCATCCACCATACGTGTGTGACCCTCTAGGCCTGATACCGAGCTGGCTGTGAGTCACTCCCATCAGAACTCCTTCTGATATAGTGAATTATTATCCCCATAATAATTCACTCGACTCATCGACTATGGACGTACTAGGCCACTACGCCATAGTCCCCAAACGGTACAAGGGGATCGAATATGTCAAACCTGTCTGTCCACAGTTACCATATACCGATAATCCCTCATCTAACTAATATCCCAATGACTATATATTGGATATGGTACTATCATGTCACATACGGAATCCATCATAGTCTTGCTCTAATCGGATTCTCCGGAGAACTCTTTCTCTCTCAATCCGAATGACCCTGGTCAGTGATTTATCTAAGTAAGCACATATGTGATATTCCTCTCATGATACTAAGAGTGGATGATCCTCTATTGACACTTAATTACCTTCGTAAGGTTAGCTACCAATCCTAATAACTAGTTGTAGAAGATCTGGAACTTTCCAAACCTGTAAGTCTGGCGTCAAAGAAAGGAGTGCTCATACAAGGCATCCTTAGTTTCTCAAATCTAAGGATAGATACTCAATTGAGACTATGAAATCACTGTCTAACATTAGGTATCATTAACCATACAACATTCCATAAGCGGATCAATCAGTGAACTCATTCTCTAATGAGCACCTGTACTATATCCTTAGTGTATCGACACAAGTGACTATGAAACCAGCCACCTCCATCATATGGATGGGTATATAGTACACCAGTCTATCCAGTTATCTTGATGTCCCTCTCGAGTAACCTATGATCGGGATTATTACGGATCTGTGTTTGAAGGTGAATTGATCTCATTATCGTGATCGCATCATGATCCGATTCCCATTGCACAGAACCAAAGACATCACAGTATATATGCTACAGATAATATAATGTGAGAATATGCCAATATTAATCATAAGCAAAAAGATCACATAGTGTGTTACACGTGTCATTACTCACGTGATTGTCTTGCAGGGCACCTGTAACCAGCAATTTCCCACTTGACCAAAAGCCAATCAATCACCTATGTGTTTGATCTCTATCAGGCCCTTGTGACGCTCAAATACAATCTAAGCTAGCAGCTTCATTAGTGGATCTACAATATTATCTTCGGATGGAATTCTTTCTATTGCTGTATCTTTTCGAGTCATGATCGCTCTAATCAGATGGAACCTCCTCAGAATAATTCTGATGAGACCTAGATTCCCTTGTTAGAGTTATTGCCCTGTCATTGTCACAATATATTTGAGTCAGCTCCATGCTGCTTGGTATGACTCCCAAATCCTTGATAAACTTCCTCATACACACCCCTTCCTTTGCTGCTTCTGCTGCAGCAATGTATTCCACCTTTGTGGTCGAGTAGCAGTAGTATCTTTCTTGAAACTTTTCCAGCTTGCTGCTCCTCTATTTAGGGTGAAAACATACCTTGAATTTGGCTTGTTATCATCAATGTCGAACTGAAAACTCGAGTCTCCTTGAACCTGGAGGCTACCTCCTCCATATACCAGTAAAAGATCCTTAGTCCTTCTCAAGTACTTGAGGATACACTTTACTGCCTTCCAGTGTTCTAAACCTGGATCTGCCTGATACCTACTCGTGACACTTAGAGTATGTGCTATATTAGGCTTGGTACATAGCATCGCATACATGATAGACTCTATTGCTAAGGCATAAGGTATCTTATCTATGTCTACCCTTTCTTTAGGAGTCTTTGGGGACATACTCCTATAAAGTAATATTCCATGTCTCATCGGTATGAGACCTCTCTTGAATTCTCCATGCTAAACCTTTTGACAATAGAGTCTTTGTACTTAGACTGGGACAAGCCAAACATCCTCTTAGATCTATCTCTATAGATCCAGATCCCAAAAATATAAGATGCTTTCCTTAAATCTTTCATGGAGAAATTTCTAGATAGCCAAGCCTTTACTGTGAAGAGCATTTCTACATCATTCCCAATGATTAGGATGTCATCCACATATAGCACCAAGAAGGTGATATCGCTCCCACTTGCCTTCCTATATACACAAGGCTCATCTTCATTCTTAACAAAGTCATAAGATCTAATCACCTCATCAAATCTTATATTCCAACTTCGAGAAGCTTGCTTCAATCCATAAATGGATCTAAGCAACCTGCACACTTTATCTGGACCCTTTTTGGATACGAATCTCTTTGGCTATATCATATACACCTCCTCCTCAAGGTTGCTATTGAGGAATGACGCTTTGATATCTATTTGTCAGATCTCATAATCATAGTATGCTGCAATGATGAAAATAATTCTAATGGACTTAAGCATGGCTATGGGTGAAAAGGTTTCGTTATAGTGAACTCCTTGTCTTTGACGATATCCTTTAGCTACCAACCTTACTTTATAGGTCTCTACCTTTCCATCCACTCCGATCTTCTTCTTGAAGACCCATTTACAATCGATGTGTATAATACCCCTAAGTGTATCCACAAGGTTCCAAACCTTGTTAGAGTACATGACTTCTTGCTACTTCCCGGAGTCTATACTCATAATAGCCTCCTCGTAGGTCTGAGGATCAACATCCTAAGAGTCATCTCTACTGATATGTCCCACATATCTTTCAGGAGGGTGAGATACTCTACTAGACCTATGCAAAGTTGGAACTTGTGTGTTAGGTACTTGAACAGACTCGGGCTCTAGAATGGTGCTTGAGTTAGGTTCTTCAACCTCACTCAATTCTATCTTGCTCCCACTGTTTCCACCAAGAATGTGTTCCTTCTCAAGGAACACGACTCTCTTGGTAACAAAGACCTTTCGGTCCTCAAGGTGATAGAAATAATATCCATAAGTTTCCTTTAGGTATCCCATGAATATGCATCATTCTGTCCTTGATTTTAACTTATTGGGGTTGTGTCTTCTAACGTAGGCAGGACAGCCCCAAATCTTAATAATCTTAAAATCCAGCTTCTTTCCTTTCAATATTTTATATGGTGTGGACACTACCGACTTTAATGAAACTCTATTCAGAAGGTAAACTACGGTCTCTAGGGCGTACCCCAGAATGAGATGGGTAGGTTAGCGAAACTCATCATGGACCCACCATGTCTAATAGCGTGCAATTTCTCTATTCTGATATACCATTAAGCTGAGGTGTATAAGAAGGTGTCATTGGGATAGAATCTCATTGTCCTTGAGGGGATCTGATTGAAGAGTCTTAAGACTCTTTCCAATTTAGTTTTCTACCTCATTCTTATATTCCCTAAATTTTTCAAAGGCATCAGATTTGTACTTTATTAAGTACACGTGTCCATATCTAGAGAAATCATCAGTAAATGTAATCAAGTATGAGTAACCACCTATAGCCTGAGTCGACATGGGACCACATACATCACTACGTATGAGTTCCAATAACTCAGTGGCTCTCTCTCCAATTCTACTAAAAGGAGAGTTGGTCATCTTTCCACGAAGGCAAGGTTCACAAGTTGTATATGACTCATAATCAAATGTATCTAAGGATCTATCTTTTAGTAACCTTTGAATCCTTCCCTCATGTATATGACCTAACCTATAATGTCATAGGTATGCATTATTCACCTCATCTCTTTTCCTCTGAGACATATTTATATTCATGATATGTAAAGAATTGTCTGACATATGTAAGCTATTTATAAGGGTCCCTCTTGTGATGATTTCATCATCCATAATTATTGAATAACTATTATTCTTAAAAACTTATTTATATCCACTAATTATCAAACAAGAGATAAAAATAATATTTTAAAAATAGAGAGAATAAAATAGTATACATCTAATGCAATAATAGCTCCACCAAGCAAATGTAGGGTGACCTCTCCAACAGCAACTGAATTATAGATATGATAAATACTCCTGATATCCAATACCCATGTGTTATCATAAATATTTGACAAGTGGAGACTGATTATGAATATACCTGAAGCTTCTCCAAGCTTCTATCTCGCCTTCTCTGCAAGGTAGTCCTTACAGTTCCTCTTCCAATACTCGTCTTGGCCATAATAGAAGCACTATCGTTTGTCCTTTGTCGGGTCTCTCTTGGCAATCTTTGCCTTACCCAGTTTTTCTTTGCCCTTGCCCTTCTTAAGGGTCTTTACTAGCCTTCCTTTTCCTATTGGTCTTACCAATATAGAGAACTGACTTCTCTTTCTTGATGGTACTCTCAGCTCCCCTCAACATATTGAGGAGCTTAGGTAGAGTCACCTCAAACTTGTTCATATTAAAGTTAATAATGAACAGTAAAAATGAATCTGGTAGGGACTGAAGTATAAGATTAACATACAGGATATCCTTTAGGACTATCTTTATACTTCACAAATTGAGCAATCTCATCCTCGCTTGTCCTTTCCTCCAGCGTGGGCACAATCATGTTAAGGATATATACAATTTTCTCTTTTGTGAGGATAATTCTCAAATTACGGAGCATTTGGACTAATAAGGTGGTTAGCATCAAGTATGCAACATAGGGGTTTTGCAAGCAATAAACAAGATATAGCTTACATAAATAGCATGCAGACTTTACAAAAAATACTAATTAAGATATGGACTTTTATCTTAATGTACTCTCACTATTTTCCTAGTGAATCATGTGACACCCTCGACACATGAGACAAAAGCCTCCGGTAGACTCCTAGTGGGGATCAGGATCCAATTGACGTCTTAGTGCAGCCTCGAGAAACTCGACCAATTATATTAAGCCTAAAATATAGGTAACTCTTACCAATCACAACTCCTTGTTATTCCCGTCATATTCGGCCTCCGAATCATCGAGGGACTCGACCAACCATGATATTCAGTTAAGTCATCACCATTATTACAAGATGAGTCTGATTTGATGATATGCCCTCGAGGGACTCGATTAAGCATACCATATTCTCAGGTCACCAGTGACATCTCTATGTCGTAGGCAAGAACTTGATCACGTAGATAGGTGAGCCTTGAGAGACTCGACCAACTCAACATATGTTGTAATTCAATTTCTTCCTATAATGATGGAAGCCCACGTGGGTCAATCTTATTATCTCATATTTACCAACTTAATATTATCGTAGGAGAGGTTTTTGTTTCGTATTGGTCTCCTAATATGTCATGTCACACACACAAACATATTTAATATATATATACATCGCATGCATATATATATATATATATATATCTAGTAGGTGTATAACACATCACATATGCAAGTCACACTGGATGATCATAAGCCGTCACCTAATATGATTAAGCCCGAGCCAATAGGCCTAATCACTCACAATAGGATCAACGTGTGCATCGGCGTATCTCCATACCCTTTGATTGTTAATCTCGTCATCATCGATTTTATCGGATCATTGCATCACCATGCGTTGTAATCTCCCACCACGGTATTGTGGGTCCCATTATAATAGGATTCCAGCAGGGTTTAGTCCTAATCTCCCTAAGAAGTAATCAATAAAACCCTACTAGATTGTAATAAAACCACTCCTATCTTATAAAGGAGTATGGCTAGGGTTTAGATTAACCCTTAGGGCTTAGTGGCCGCCACCTCCCTTACTGTGTTGGTCGGCCAGGGTTCCCCCTGCTTAGGTTGGCTATAGAGCCAACCTAGCCACCCCTGTTCCTATTAAGGCAGGTCGGCTATAAGAGGGGCAAAGGGATAATTTTACTTAGGCAGCATCTCTGTAGGCTAGGATTTTGATCTCTATTTAAATATGTAGCCACCCTCTCTCTTGAATCAAGTAATCTATAATTTTAATTCAGCCTTGTGCAGAGTCTAGGAGGGAGGAACCCCTACAGCGTTCCACGGATTGATCCCCCTCAATGATTAAAATCTATAGAGCTCCTTATGGGATTCTATCATCTGGTATCAGAGCAACGATCTTGCTACCCCCATAGCCATCTCAGTCGCCTCCACCTTCCTAAGCAATTCCCACAATTGCTGCGACACATGCCTCTACCTTCCACCCTAGCCGTAGATCAAATCAATCTGTCGTTGCCCCCTACATTTGATCTAGAGATCTGGTATATTTTTATCACCTACGCCCCTTCAATACTACAAAATCCTTTACCTTATATGTTGAAGAAGTTTTTCTAAAAGTTTCTTTGCTGCAAAATTTTACCATTCCAAACATTATCATCGTTGCGAAGGTGAAATGCTACAAAAATTTTTAACCAATTGTTGCTTCTTGGAACTAAACTTTTAATCATCCTTTATGGCTGAAACTTTTATACAATTTCGTAGATCATCTTATCTTTCATCTAAGACTAATGTCATAAAAGAACTCCTTCTAGATCCAGACTTATAGTGCTGCGATTTTTTATTATGCAATGCTGAAATTTTATGATAGAGAATCTGCCTTCTGTTTATTGGCCTCTTGAAATTGAACTTTTGTTCATCCTTTTTAGGTTAAACTTTTATACAATTTCGTAGATCATCTTAGCTTTCATCTAAGACTAATCTCATAAAGAAACTCCTTCTAGATCTGGACTTATAGTGCTGAGATTCTTCATCATGCAGTGTTAAAATTTTATGATGGAGAATTTGACTTCTGTATATTGGCATCTTGAAACCAAACTTTTGCTCATCCTTTTTGGTTGAAATTTTTATACAATTCTAAAGATCAACTTGGCTTTTATCTGGAATTAATTTTTTAAAATAATTCCTTCTAGAACCAGTTTTCTTATGTAATTTTTCACTAGCATGTAGTTTTAGAATTTTTATAATGAAGGATCTACCTTTCATCTTTTGCCCTATTTCCCCATTGTTATACTACCAAAATTTTGCCAAACTTTTTACTAGTATTCTTAAAATTTAAACCAAGGTTTTTTGTATAATTTCCTTGAACTTTCCTTTAAAAATTATGTCAAGAAGTCATCATTTCTCCGACGTAAAATCTATTCGGTGGGACTGTACATTGTTGTAATTTTTTTTATCGATTTCTATTGGATTTGAGTGCTATTTTTTATGGGATTTTAGACTCACTTTCACTCATCACCAAATCCTAGTATCCTTACTAAAAACCTTTCAAAATGCTGCCCTAAACCGAAACCAAACATCCACTCAAATCAGCCCTAACTGTAGCCTATTTCCTAATCAATCCACTTACCTTTTCAGCCAACTTTCCTTATTGATACACCTACCTTTGCTGCCATATCCCAGATCTAAAATATATTTCCCTAACCTTCATCTACTGTTATCACAGCCCTAAAATTACATCAATTTATAGCCTAAACTCCACAAAACTATAGCCCCAAATCACACCCAAAACAGCCACAAACCGTAACAAAAAACCGAAGCCTTCGGTGCACCAATATTTCAGTCGCCCAATCTCTCTTATCCCTTCAACCATAATATACATCTTTCATTACCCAACACTGCCAATAGCGACCTCTTGCTGCTATCCTCCTTGATCGCAGCCAGCAATGATCCTTGTGACAAAAAGCTACCAGTAGCGATCTTTTGTTGTAATTTCTTTACATCACAACCCACAACAATCGTTCGCTGCCAGCTATCTTGATTGCGGCTAGCAACAAATTGAACACAACAACAGCCATCTCTCACTCAATACAACTGCTGCCCTCCTCTGCAATAGCCATGTACATCGCTGTCCTATCTTCCTCCTATTGCAGCCGCACCTTTACTACAACCGACGCCACTTGCAGCCACGAAGTCATAGCGCAGTTACAATCGATGATGCTACTGCCCTCTTCTTCCTCCATTGTCACTGCTACCCTTAGCTACCATCCTTCACTTGGAGACTTCACCCTCGTAGTCCCAACATTGTTGCCATTCACTGCCTTCAACCTAAAAATTGTAGCTATAATTTTCAGTCGGTTTGTTTGATAGCTTGGAGCTTCTTACGTCATGACATTGCTGGGCTTATTTAAAGCCAAATTAGAGGCTTTTAAGATACGTATGGATGCTAAATTATATGCTCTCTTCGAGGAGTTTAGATTGGGCTGATCACCAAGCCCAAGAAGATCACAACATGGAGCAAATTTTGATTGTAAAAGGAACCCATCAGAGATAAGAAGCGAGGATAAGACATGGCAGCCCTACACCTCGACGATGTCGATCTCCTTTGTACAACTTCAAGAAGGGCACCTCAATCAAGATGCTCAAAGCATGAGAGTCACATCCCAACCAAAAACATATAAACCTTAAGCACTAATCAATTATAAGAACCTTGACGAAGAACTAATGAAGATCCATCAAACCTCTACCATCCAAGAGTACCAAATCAAGTTTGAAAGGTTAACTAATTAAACTTATGATTGGTCTGAAAAATAGATATTAAGGACTTTCATTGAGGGCTTGAAGTCGGAGATTCAAGAAGAAGTTAAAGCATGACAACCGTATACACTTAAGATAGCCATCTCCTTCGTACGACTACACGAAGACAAGCTGAACCAAGATGCTAAGAGAACCAAAGCCCCACACTCCACATGAGGTTTTTAAAGGGGATACTCATTGCTACCAAATTTAAAATTTGGCTGGATACAGGTCTATGGCACAAAAGAGGAGTAAGCCTAGAAGAATTGTAATCCATGCTCACGCCAGATTGGACTCTCACTATTCTGAACCATACTAAAGGGCAGTCACCATTCCAAAAGAAAAATCGAGCCTTAAGGAAGTGGTCTCTTTATTTCTTTGGGCCTTGCAAAATTAGGGATTATATTGGGGCCCTAACTTAGAGATCAGATCTGTGCACCAGATCAAGATTACAGTTGATCCTCTGTGTAACTCACCTCAAATGGAAATTTAAAGAAGATGATTCAGCCCAAATCCTTCCAACTGACACCCAAGTTGATGAGGAGGCCAAAGTTCAGCTGATGATAGCATGAGAATTATATGAGGAGGTAAAGACCTGGTTCCCTGAGTTTATGGATCCTTAGCCTTGAGAACAAGACTAATTTAAAGATGGCGTGCTTGATAGGACTCCAACAGGGTTGAGTCCTAATCATCCTAGAAGTAATTAATAAAAATCCTGCGAGATTGTAATAAAACCCCACATAGTCACTTATATCCTACAAAGAAGTATGGCTAGGGTTTATTTTGGGGCCTTAGGGCTTCCTGACTATTGCTTCCTTCACTAGGTTGGTCAGTTAAGGTTTCTAGCAGAGGCATGCGGCTTATGCAGCCACTTAGGCCACCGCCCCCTTATTTAGGTAGGGCAGCGATAGGAAGGGAAAAGGTTGAATTTACTTAGGAAGCACCCCCTAAGGCTAGGGTTTTGAGCCCCATATAAGCTTGTAGCCTTCACCTCTATTCATCAAGCAAGATTAATCTTTTATTCAACCATGTCCGAGTTCTAGGAGGGAGGAACCTCTATAGTGTTCCAAGGGTTGAACCCCCTCAAAGATCAAAATCTATAGGGCTCCTTCTGGGGTTCTATTATACTCCAAAATGAAGATTATAGCAAATTAAATATTGAGATCACCGACTGTCAAATTTTGAGGTGCGCGAAAGATGTCTATAAGTGAAATTATTGTGATAAGACCAAAAGATACTTGCTGATTTCTTTCACCTTCTTCTTGATAATTATAAGGTGGTGCTTGATATTAAATGTCTGACTACACTAGGTGATGTTCCTTAGAATTTTTTTAAATTTATTATAAAAATTTTCAGCCATCAGAAACAAAAGATCCTATGTGGGAAACACTGGAGCAACATAACGATGACTTGCACATAGCAAACAAAGAAAGTATTGAACAAAAAAAAAAGGCTTCTTAATGCAACTTTAGTAGCACTCTATTAGAGAGCCAATAAAATTTGAAGATCCAAACATCCTCCAATTATTTGCTAAATTTGTAGATATTTTCGTCGAACCACGTAGCCTACTTTCTAACCGTCGGCATGACCACTGAATTCTGATTCTCTTGGGCAAACCAGTAGCAAACTCTTAGCTATATCATTATCCTTACTTCTAGAAAGCTGAAATAGAGAGAATTAAAGATGAAATTATTGAAATAGGGGTCATATATCCATATTGCAGTCCCTACTCTTCGCCGGTGCTAGCTTTACCCAACTTCGACAAAATGCTTATTATTGATACATCAGGAGCTAGAATTATGTTATCTACATACAAGATGGCCGATTCCTAGCCTACATCAGCAGAGCACTCTCTCCAAATCACATGAAGCTACCAATCAATAATGAGGGAATGCTAACCTTTACTGAATTTGTTGCTTAGTATAATACAGGACAACAACACGAAGAGGATATAAAAGTAAGTCTTGAAAAATTATAGCTTCTGCTCCTTCCAAATTCAGATCGAGCTCACCTTACCATGGACTTTACTAGAAGGTAGCTACCATCATAGAGAAAGGCCTAGCTATTAATAAAGCACAACCATATGTCAGCCCGTACAAGAAAGAAACACCCATCCGATAAATGTTGGAGTAGAAGAAAGTTTGTTATTAAAGATCGAGTCTTTTTTCATATTCATCCCTACAAGCAGAAATTTATAAAGACTCGAGCCTTATGGAAGTGGTTTCCTAGTTACTTTAGACCATACAAAATTGGAGATCTTATTAAAACTATAAATTATGGATCGGACTTGCGCACTAATTCAAAATTACAACTCATCCTCTAAGAATCTCATCACAAATGTAAGTTTACAGAGGACAACTCAGCCTTAACTTATCCACCTAACACCCAAGTTGATAAGGAGGCCCAAATTCAGTTGATGATTGCATGAGATCATGACACATCGTCGTCTAGTCACTACTACTGATGCTGGACCCAGGAATAGGATGTGCCTACTATAGAGCCACGAGGGACCTCATGAGGAGTTACAGATCATGACCTAGACACATGGAGCTTAGCCTTGAGGAGAAGGCTGATTTGAAGAGGACAGGTCTGTTATGACTCAAGCTAAGATAGTCCTAATATAGTTTCATTATAGAGGGCAAATATATAAATCCTAAGGGCATTCATGTAAATCCTACTTAGTTGACCCCTAATAAGAAGCAAGGAGACCAGTTAGGTTAGGATTAGATGAGAGAAAGATATTTGGAGGGAAGAATAAGATACATGTCACCCTAATTAACCACCCCTTATCCTATTTAAGGAGGAGTTGGGTGAGGAGGGATTAAGTTAGAATAGGATTAGGATTAGTTTTGAGATTGCTTCTTAGAGTTAGAGTTGCTAGAAGTAGGAGTTGCTTCTTAGAGTTAGAGTAGGAGTTGTTAGGAGTTGTGAGGAGTAGGAGTCTTAAGTATGAATCCTATTAGGAGTTGGGGTTTAGAAGCCCTATAAATAGCCTTGTATTCTCCCCTCTTTCATCATCAATAGATCAATTATGTTACAGCCATAGTGTGGAAAAACTAAGGAGAGAGGAACCTCTATAAAGTTCCAAGGAGGCCGATCCCCTATAGAGATCAACCCAAGCTTAAAATCCATAAGGGTTCTAACAAGGAGCTTGTTCTTAGACCTAATGACCATTTAATGATTGGTACCAAATGAGTCTTTAAAAATAAGCAAGCTGAAAATGATATCGTGATTAGAAATAAGACTAGATTAGTGGCCAAAGGTTTCAACCAAGAAGAAGGAATCGATTATGATGAAACCTTCACTCCCATGGCTAGACTTGAAGTCATAAGGATGCTCCTTACCTTTGCATCTTTTAAAAATTTTAAATTATTTCAAATATATGTTAAAAGTACTTTTCTAAATGGTTTCATTTTCAAGAAGTATATGTTGAACAACCCCTGGTTTTGAAAATAATTTTCCTCCTAATCATGTTTTTAAACTTACAAAGGCTCTTTATGGAATAAAACAAGTCCCTCAAGCTTGATTTGAAAGACTTAGTTATTTTCTTATTTCAAATAAATTTTCTAAAGGCAAGGTTGATACCACATTATTTTTTACCTATTTTGAAAATTATTTTCTAGTTATTCAAATTTATGTTAATGATAATATTTTTGGATCTATAAATGAATCTTTCTGTGAGTCTTTTGCTAAAGAAATAAGCTAAGAATTTGAAATGAACCTTATGGATATGTTAATAGGATAAAACAACTAGATGATAATATCTTTATTAGTCAAATTAAATACACATTGACTTGATAAATGTTTTAGGATAAAAAATGCTAAAGTACTAAACACTCCCATGAGCACATCTATAAAGTTGGACTTAGACAATGAAGGAGAAAACTTTGATAAAAAAAATTTATAAAAGAATAATAGAAAGTTTATTATATTGAACTACTACTAGACCAGATATCATATTTAGTGTTGATTGTGTGCGAGGTTTCAATCTAATCCTAAACTCTCTCATTTAAAAATAGTTAAATGAATCTTTAGATACTTAAAATGAATCTTAAACTAGGATATGATATCCAAAATCAAATAACTTTAACTTGATTGCTTACTAAGATGTCAATTTTGGTGGGTGTAGAGTAGATAGAAAGAGTACTACCAAGACATATCAATTTTTAGGGCATGCACTTATTTCTTAGACTTCTAAGAAATAAAATTCAATAATTTTATCTATTATAGAAGCAGGATAGATTGCAGCCAGTGCATGTTGTGCCCAAGTCATTTGAATGAAAAACACACTACAAGATTATGAAATGAAATTAAAAAATATTCCTATAAAATATGATAACACAAGTACTGTATGTTTAACCAAAAATTCTATTCAACATTAAAGAACTAAATATAATGATATTACACATTATTTTATAAGGGATCACATAAATTATTAAGATGTCTCATTAGAATTTATTGACATTAAGCATAATTTAGCAGATATTTTTATAAAATCTTTAAATGAAGAATAATTTGATTTTCTTAGGAGAGAACTTGGAATGCTAAATCATGAAAATATATGAATTGCTTGAGATTAAGTCTTTTTTTTGTGATAATGTCTTGAAAACTCTCTCAATTTTTTTTATCTTATTATTCACAAAAAAGATAGAAAATTTATATAAAAATAATTTTTTTGCTATTGTATAAATTTATTTGCTACACTTACTTGAAATTACATGAGATGATTTTAAATACATGATAGCTCCTAAAATTTTGAATCTTCTTGGATTTTTTAGCTTATCTTCGAAATTGGCATCTACCAAATTGAGAGCTATTCTTAATGATGTTTTATAACTTCTCTCTTGTTTTCTTCCCTTCTTTTTCATAAGAGGAATCAAATTCTTTATAGCTCATATTGTATTTTACAAAGGGTAAGCAAAGACTCGTGTGCCTTAAAATTCTTAGTTCTACATTTCACCTTTTTGTTGATGATAAAGGGGGAGAAATGAATATATATTGATAACTTATGTAATGACTTATGTAAGAAGGACATTTCTTTTTGTTTGTTGATAAACAAAAAGGAAAAATAGTTAATAACTTAAGGGGAGATTTTTAAAATTTTGAAATTTATAAAAAATCCCTAATGAGTGATGACTTGATAATTTGAAAGCAAATTTTTGTTGATATATGAGTGTCTCATTGTAATCCTTGAAATATTATTTACTTCAAATATTAATTAATTAATGATAATTGAATTCAAGAGTATTTGGTTCTCTTAGGTAACACAGAGTACAACTTCTTAAATAAAGTACAGAGGCAGAAGCACCGCACTGAAGTCACTGTTTATACTTCAATCTTGCAGATAAGAATGGAATTTAGTGTACATAGAATATCGAAAGTAGCGCAAATTTAGTGCACATAGATAGTTGTATAGAATTTAGTAACAACACTAGAGCCTCAATCACAAAGGTGTGAAAGTCTTAGCAGCCGTACCCTACTTTATTAGAGGACAGAGACATACATTGCACTATAAGGTATAGAGTCTAAGGCAACACAGAGTACAACTTATTAAATAAAGTACAGAGGAAGCACCGATCAAGTCACTGTTATACTTCAGATAAGAATGGAATTTAGTGTACATAGGATATCGAAGTGGCGCAAATTTAGTGCACATAGATAGTTGTACAGAATTTAGTAACAACACTAGAGCCTTAATCACAAAGGTATGAAAGTAGGCGTACTCATTTAACTGAACGGAATAGAAGAAAGCTATATATATATATATCGATTATAAACAAAACTGTCTTGACAGAAGTCAAATCCAATATGACGGAATGCACCTACCCACATTGAAGGAATACATCCACCTACTTAAGAATATCAAACCACTTAGGAATACACCGACACCTACAAACTCCCTTGGCACAACAAATCATTCAACAACTTCAATTTATCCTCGGATGAAGCATCAAGCGCTAAATCAGCAGTAAGAAGTTTTTGACTTCAAGCATGATTAAGTTGGGCAATTTTCTAAGGCTAGGCTTTACCTTCCCTTGGCTTGCGTGCTTAGCCTGACCTTCCCTTGGCATCAAATCAAACAAACTTCTTTAGCACCCCTAGAGCTGATAGTAGAACTAAACAAGCATATAACGATAGAATAAGTAGTGTGGTTGATTTCAAGATTGTAGGCTTAAGCTTTTCTTCTAGTCTACAAAAAAGGTTATTGGCTGACTGAGAACTATAGGGCCGAGCTCAGAAGAGAATAGAATGTCAAGCACAACTGTAAAAGAAGTGAATAAGCAAAGGGGATTTCGTTGGACAGTTTTCCAGTCTAAATAAGTTCTTCTACTGTGTAAAGCAGAAAGTAAGCTGCAATTGGAAGCGGTAAGTGAATAAGTGTCAAAGTAGATAGAAGCTCTTTGCCCACGTAACAGAGCGGTTAAGGCTAAAAGCAGTATTGTTAGGTTTTGTTGATCTCGCATAACCTAGTAGAGCTTGAACTAGAATATCGTGCTTCTGAAGCACAGTTAATACGAGTCTCATTGTTAGCTTGTGTCGTCAATTATGAAAGTCAAGTTCCAGTTCTATCCTTAGCTAATGCGGTCCGAGTTGATGACTTAATATTTGAAGATCATCTCTTTCTTTAGGTGTGGGGTGAGTTAACATTCTTCTTAGGATTACAAATAAAATAACTAGATGATAATATTTTTATTTATCAAACTAAATACACCTTAAACTTGATAAAACGATTTAGAATGGAAAATGCTAAGACAATAAACACTCCCATGAGCACTTCTACAAAGTTGGACTTAGATAATGAAGGAGAAAATCTTGATAAAAAATCTTATAGAGGTATGATAGTAAGTTTATTATACTTAACTGTAACTAGACCAAATATCATGTTTAGTGTTAGATTATGTACAAGGTATTAATTTAACCCAAAATTCTCTCATTTGAAAGTAGTTAAATGAATCTTTAGATACTTAAAAGGAACATCTAAACTAGGATTATGATATCCAAAATCAAAGAACTTTAACTTGATTGTCTATTCTAATGCTGATTTTAGTGGATGTAGAATAGACAGAAAAAGCACTACTGGAACATGTCAATTTTTGGGGCATGTACTTATTTCTTAGACTTCCAAGAAATAAAATTCAGTAGCTTTATCTACTGTAGAAGCATAATATATTGCAGCTAGTGCATGTTGTGCCCAAGTCATTTGCATGAAAAAAACACTAGAAGACTATGGAATAAAATTAAAAAATATTCCTATAAAGTGTGATAATACAAGTGTAATATGTCTAACTAAAAATCCTATTCATCATTCAAGAACCAAACATATTGATATTAGACATCATTTTATAAAGGATCATGTAAATTGTCAAGATATCTCTTTGGAATTTATTGATACTAGGCATCGGTTAGCAAATATTTTTACAAAACCCTTAAATGAAGAATAATTTGATTTTCTTAGAAGAGAACTTGGAATGCTAAATTATGAAAGTATGTGATTTGCTAATCTATATTTTATAATGATAATAATATTTATAAAAAAATCAAATGCCAGATGGCGCAACATCCCCTTGCGAGAAGGCAGTAGGAGGGCGTTGCACTTACGGCTGGCGTGGCGAGCGCCACCCCTTGCGGGTTGGCCGCGATCGCCACCCATGCTGACGGCCTTGGCCGCTTGAGATCACACTTGTAAGAGGGCCTAGCTATGACAGACCACCCCTATAGAGGGCCTGGCTATGGCCGGCCGCCCCCTTTACTTACTACGTTCGCTGTGAAAATGTAGCAAGAATGCGTAGAATGATTTTGCGTGATTCAATCTCATCACACGTAGTTTAAAACTAATCTTTCGCATGAAAACCTTGGCTCTGATACCACTGTTAAGAAACATTTACAGGAGCATCACATACACAATGAAAATCAAAACAAAGACTAGTTTCCCACGCAAATTCAATCATCGTGCAAAAGATTGGGGTCACGTGAAAGCTACAAAAACTGATAAAACCATATCACGTGATAGATTGATTACCTAGGGAAATCATATATCCTTGTATTTTCAGATCCGGATGGAGAGGATGAAGGAGGTCAAGCGTTCTCCTCTCTAGCGGTATCCACATGATGGATTTCTGCAATGAAACTCCTCCAATCTGATCTCGCAACTCTTGCGTAGAGAGAGGGAGGAGAATAGGAGGGGGAGGTTAGAGCTGCAGCCTATCAACCATGAGTCTCCCCTCCTATTTATAGAGAGCCATAAAAAAACCCTAGGGCTATTGCCTTAGTGGGTGTTAGGTCTCCATCCAATAACCCACTAACTATACGTTATTGGATTTCTATCTAATAATCTCCTTAGGCCTCTAATTGGGTCTTAAGAAAGGAGTCCATCAGAATAGAGTCTCATCTAATGAGAATAGGGGCTAATTGGATCTCCATCCAATCCTCTATTCGCTGAAGTATCCACCATATATGTATGACCCTCTAGGCCCAATATCGGGCTGGCCATGAGTCACTCCCATTAGAACTCCCTTTGATATAGTGAATTATTATCTCCATAATAATTCACTAGACTCATCGACTATAGACATATTAGGTTACTATGCCAAAGTCCCCAAACAGTACAGGGGGATCAAATCCATCGGACTTATCTGTCCATAGTTACTGTTTATCTATAAGCCCTCATCCAACTAATATCTCAGATACTGTATATTGGACATGGTACTGTCAGGTCACATACGAAATCAGTTTGTCTTGTTTTAATCAGATTCTACCAAAGAACTTTTTCTCTCTCAATCTAAATGACCTTAGCCATGGATTTGTCTGAGCAAGCACATATGAGATATTCCTCTCATGATACCGATAGTGGATGATCCTCTATTGACACTCAATTGCCTTTGTAATATTGGCTACCAATCCAGATAACTAGTTGTACTATATCTGGATCTTTCTAAACCTGTAAGTCTTGCATCAAAGAAATGAGTACTCATATAAGACATTCTTAGTTTCTCAAGTCAAAAGACCAGATACACAACTAGGACTATGGAATCACTATCTGGCATTAGGTATCATCAACTATACAACATTCCATAAATGGATCATTCAGTGAACTCATTCTCCAATGAGCACATATACTATATCCTTGGTATCTTCACACAAGTGGCTATTAGATCAGCCACCTCCATCATATGGACGAGTATATAGTACATTGATCGCTCCAGTTATCTCGTTGTCCCTCTCGAGTAATCTATGACTGGATTATTTAGGATCTATATTTAAAGGTGAATCAATCTCATTATCATGATCTCACCACGATCCAATTTTCATAGCACAAAACTAAGGACATCACAATATATATGCTACAGATAATATAATGTGAGAATATACCAATATTAATCATAAGCAAATAGATTGCATAGCGCATCACATGTGTCATCACTCACATAATTGGCATGCAGGGCACCTATAACCAAAGATAACCGTCGCTCACTATCTGGAATCTCGAAAAAGTGATTCCCTACACTTTCCAATCCTGACTTTAACCATCAGTTGACTACTTCCCTGGTCAACTAAATAAGCTCAACCTGAGCTTAATCCAACCCCATAGTAGACTCGATTACCTCTTTGAGTTGATTTAGATTCCTTCCAAATCACAGTCAATTTGGACTCAAACTTAACATATGACTTAAGGATTACAACAATATATGACCTCAAAGCTTAATTAACAATCTCACTCCCATAATCTGACAACCTCCGGCATTTCTTGCAATAAGTCTCACGGTCTTCCTCAGGTAATCTCCCGGTATGTTCCTAGCGATCTTCCTGATACATTCGGCAAAGTCCTACCGAACTCTCAGCAAGCTCCCACCCAAACCTTGACTTAATACCTAAGCTTGATCCTAGGTCCATGTTTGGTCTGTAACTCCTTTTCACCATCATGGTTAAACCTGCATCGCTTCCTATAACAACATATGTTAGATTAAAAACTAATCAATTGATTTCATCATCAAAAGCCGAGATTCAACAATCTCCCTCTTTTTGATGATGACAATCAATTAATGACAAGAGTTAATCCTAACTCCCCCTAAATCCATACCACAATAAAGAAAACTTAAATTCAAGAGAATTACACACTCTTGAATTTAAGTATCTCGAGACAATCAATATTCCAAGCAAATCAAAATTTCATTAAAGCATGAATTGCAAAAAACTTATGCATCAATATCCAAGTATATACATCAATATCCAAGTATGTATATCAATGTCTAAGTGTAATAAATGTTCATTTCTCTCCCTTTGTCATTAATAAAAAATGTGAAATGTATATCGACCGATTTTGTAGCATATTATGACATTACTCCCCCTTAGTAAAATAGAATATACATTATAAATTTTTTTTCTCTTTGTGAATAATGAGAGGAACATGGGAGGAGTTGTGAAAGCATTTTATCATTAAGAAAAACTCTTAATAAATTAAAAAAAAATATTATAATGAGCTCAAAAGTCCAAGAGATTTAAAGACTACTTATATATTTCAAATGTAGCAAAAAAATAATCTCTTGATACCAAAAATATCTCTTGTAAATTTTAAATGTAGCAATTCGTCATCTATATGCAATTTTTCTCCTTTTTTTTCTGTAAGCAATAAGATAAAAATATGGAGAGAGTTTTCAAAAACATGATCACAAAAAAACTTAATCTCATGAAATCTAGATTAGCAATTTATATATTTTCATGATTTAGCATTCCAAGTTCTTTTCTAAGAAAATCAAATTGTTATTGATTTCAAGGTTTTGTAAAAATATATGCTATTTGATGCTTAGTATCAATAAATTCCAAGGAGATAGTTTATATGATCCCTAATAAAATGATGTCTAATATCAATATGTTTGGTTCTTAAATATTGAATAGGATATTTGGTTAAACATACAGCACTTGTGTTATCATATTTTATAAGAATTGTTTTTAATTTCATTCTGTAATCTTCTAGTGTGTTTTTTATCCAAATGACTTAGGTGCAAGATGCATTAGTTGCAATGTATTTTGCTTCCGTAATAGATAAAGCTACTGAATTTTATTTTTTAGGAGTCTAAGAAACAAGTACATGCTCTAAAAATTGATATGTTCTGATAGTACATTTTCTATCTATTCTATAACCACCAAAATTAGCATCTGAATAAGGAATTAAGTCAAAGCTATTTGATTTTGAATACCATAATCCTAGTTTTGAAGTTTCTTTTAAATATCTAAATATTCTTTTAACTACTTAAGGTGAGAAAGCTTAGGATTGGATTGAAATATTACACATAATCTAACACTAAACATGATATTCGATTTAGTAGTAGTTAAGTATAACAAACTACCTATCATTCCTCTTTAAATTTTTTTATCAAAATTTTCTCCTTTATTATCTAAGTTTAACTTTGTAGATGTGTTCATGGGAGTGTTTAATACTTTAGCATTTTCCATCCCAAAACATTTCAACAAGTTAAACGTATATTTAGTTTGATTAATAAAGATACTATCATCAAGTTATTTTATGAGTTCTTTAATATGCAAGTTATTTAAATCTTTGGCCTCTTGTATAGCGATTACTTTAGAATCCCAATTTTTAGGAAGAGATCTTAAAATTTACTAATAAATTTAAAATTAGAAAAAGATTTTCAAAGAGCTTGAAGTCCATTGATGACATCTATGAAACAAGTGTACATGTCTCCAATTGGCTCACTTGGTTTCATTCGAAACAACTCATAATTATGAACTAAAATGTTAATTTTAGATTATTTTCCTCTACTAGTCCCCTTGTGTGTGATTTCTAGCATGTGCCAAATATCAAAAGTTAATTTATAAATAAAAATATAATTAAACTTGTTTTTGTCAAGAGCACAAAACAAGGCATTCATAGCCGTTGCATTCAAAGAAAAATTCTTTCTTTCCAAATCATTCTACACATTCATTGGTTTGGAAGATTTTTCAAATCCATTCTTTATAATGTTCCATAAATCAAGGTCCAAAGAAATGAAAAAATTAAGCATCATTGTTTTCCAATATGTGTAATCTGTCCCATTAAATATGGGAGGACGTGAAATAAAATATCTCTCATTCATGCTAAATAAAGTCATTAACTCAAGTGAGTGTTTAGTCCAAAGAGTAAGACCTTGCTCTGATATCAATTGTTATGATCAATTGGCACCAAGAGGGGTGGGGGGGGGGAGGGGTGAATTAGTACAAGTGAAAATTGATGTTTTAATATAACTTTTCATTTGAAGCAAGATAAGAAAATTGAAAGCTTTTCGTTAAAGTGAGAAATTCAATCTTATAGAGAAATGCTAAGCTTCTTGCTTAATGATGACTCAAGAAAGAACAAGCAAATTCGAATAAAAAGATAAGCAATGTTGTAAGGAAAATGCTTGATGACGAAGCCATGCTATCTAAAGTAAATAATATTGGAAGCATCTTTTAGTATTTTATTAAAAACAATTACGAACCTGATTAAAAAATTGTGAGGACTCACAATTAGAAGTGGGTATTTTTTTATGAACTAATTAGAAGCAATATAAAGAAGTAAATAAGATAAGCAAAGAGAACTCACAACTTATAGTGGTTCGACCTCAACCTTGGCCTACGTCCACTTCCTGAGTCCTCCTTGAGGCACATTGGCATCTACTATCGATCTCCTTTGGGTGAAGACCAAACCCTTACAACTTTTTAACTTAAAAGAGAGATAAGATTATAACACTTATATCACTCTCTTACCCTTTTTCTTTTTTTTTAATTTTTACACATAATTTATTATAGAATTTTTAGCCCAAAATTGTTGTATCAAATGCAAGAAAACTTGGGGTATTTATAAACCCCAAGAAAACTTGGGGTGTGTGTAAATTTGGAGCCAAAATTTACACACACCCGAAAAAATCGAGTACGGGCGATTCACCTGCCGACGTCGATGGTGTAGCCACCAAAAGCACCCTAAAAATATGGTACATATAGTTTAGCCACCGACTTGGGTGGTTCAACACCATTAGCTGCCTAGAAACCTGGGCAACAGAGGTACAATCGTCAGTCATTGGTAGTTCAACCGTCGGAAATCTCGAAAAAGTGATTCCCTTCACTTTTCTAATCATGATTGGAACCATCAGTTGACTACTTCCCTGGTCAACTAAATAAGCTCAATCTGAGCTCAATCCAACTCTATAGTGGACTCGATTAACTCTTTGAGTTGATTTAGATTCCTTACAAATCACACTCAATTCAGACTCGAACTTAATCTATGACTTAATGATTACAACCGTACATGACCACCAAGCTTAACTAACGATCTCACTCTCAAAATTTGGCAACCTCTAGCATTCCCTACGGTGAGTCTTACGATCTTCCTCCGACGATCTCTATGCGTGTTCTTAACGATCTTCTAGATACCTTTGGTGAAGTCCTAGTGAACTCCTAGTGAGCTCCCACCGCATCGTCCAAACTTTGACCCGATGCCTAAGCATGATCTTGGGTCTATGTCTAGTCTGTAACTCCTTTTCACCGTCGTGGTTAAACCTGCGTCACTTCAACTAACATTATATGTTATATTAAACACTCAACAATTGATTTCCTCATCAAAATCCAAGATTCAACAATCCTTTTCTCCCTCTTTTGCATTAACAATTTTGACGTCAAAAGGCCTCACCATAGCACTTCTCAACAGTGACAAAAGGTGTTGTCCAGATAAAAAAACTATGACAAAAATAACAGTAAAGTTGTGTAGAAAATAATATACGTGATTCATCAGAACACATGCAGTTTATAGCCAATCATCGCATGGTGAACTTAGTTCTGATACTACTATTGGGAAACCTAATTAGAGCATCATATGCATTGCAAAAAATAAAAAACAAAACTGGTTTCCCATGTCTTAACAAATTATCATGTGATAATTGGTATGTGAGAAAATCATAAAATCATAAACTGCATATCATGTGTTAGATGTTTTACCTAAAGAGATTGTATATCCTAGAAAATCTAGATCCATAGGAGAGAATGAAGGAGGCCATAAATCCTCCTCTTTAGCAGTGATCCACATGATAAATGCTCCTCCTTGCGTTGAGTTAGCTACTATGATTCGCCTTCCCACTGTCAATGAACTTTTGGAATATAAGAAGTTTTGCCCGAAAAGAGCAAAAAGTTTACCCCAACTTGGAGTCCCCCAACTTGGAGTAAGTCTTTGATATATTTGGTCGCCTTTGGGATTGTACTGTCTTCCCCATCATCTTTGCCGCCTACTCTTCTGAGTAGAAAGGTACAATACCGTGTACTACCTACTTCATTCCTTGGTCGAGCACTCCTGCATCAACCCGAAGTCCTCTGCTTTCAGCTATCTTGATGAGAAGCCCATCAACATCGATCTTATGAAGTTTCTTGGCCTCTGCCCTTCTGCCTTGTCTTGGTACTTGGAGTTTGTCTTTACATTCTCCACCTCCTCGGCCCCTTTTACAACTAATGCTCTACCTCTATGAGAGCAGGGGATCGATGACTACACGGAAGTCCCACATCTACGGTACCATGGTGCTGCCAAGCCCATAGTACTATTATCCGTTATCTTGTATCTTCATCCCTTTCTTCGCGATCGGTAGATCTGCTTCTGTGGCACTGTGGTGCTCCTCCGATTCTACCTCATTTCTAACTGATACTTTTCTTTTGGGTAGCTAAGCACCACTAGACTCGTTGTCGCTTACTCGCCCATTTTGACCACCTGCTTCAACAACACTATGTCCTCCTAGCAGTTCTCCTTAATCGATAGAAAGACAGACTGCAACTCTCATGCATGGCCTCTGCCATCTTGTTGCAGGGCTCACATCGATTCTATTTTCCTTAGCTTCCTTGGTAGCAACGTTCGCTTACTCGGCTTTGTCCTCTGACTTGTTGGGCTCCCTTAAGTGAATGTGAGCACTGAAGCAGTCCAACTCTCCAACTGCTCCGATCATACCTTTGTATAATCAAGTCCTCTCCATGGGACTCACTTGTACTTGCAATCTGACTATTCCCTCGGTGGTCAACAGCCCCCATATGCTAATGACCAAGGCTTTCATCTTATGCAAGCTTCGATGCATACACACGGAAGACCCGCCTCTGTGGTACTGTGACATTTATTCCTTGAATCCACAACCCTTTTTGTCGTTGCATTGTTTACCAAAGTAGAGCTCTCAGCAGCTCGTGATCATTCACATGATCACATCTCCCTCCATAGGACTCACTGGCATTTGCACTTGGACTTCTTCCTCGGTGGTATACAGCTCCCATACATTGATGACTAAGGCTTTCATCCAATGCAAGCTTCGATGCACACACGAAGACCCGCCTCTGCGGTACTATGACATTCACTCCTTGAATCCGTAGCCCTTCTTCTTGTTGTGTCGTACACCAAAGTGGAGCTCCCAGTAACTCTTGATCATACCTCAAGATGATCTTGTCCCTCACGGGACAAGATTGCCTGTATTGCATTGCCATGAACTATTCCACCACGATCCGCTAGACCATGTCGTCTCCTGGTGACATCTCCATTATATACAGATTCTCATGTAATGAACTCAGACTATGACTTCTCCATGTGTGGCCTCTGCCAACATATCATAGGGCCTCCGCCATCTTTGATTTGTAGTTCGCTCCCTTGGCAATTCACCTTCGTCCATCCACTCTTGGGTCACACCTAGACGAAGCATAGCTTTAGGATAGTTTATCGCCTAGTAGCTCCTGAAGTCCCCATGACTTCGCTAGAATTGGTGCACCATTGTTTGGACCCTGGGCCTCTATCCCCTACTAGCACAATCTCTACTATGCACCTCTTATTCTTGACAACTCGAATGGTAACACTGTGACATATTCTTCAAGAGTACCTGCCTATGTGTCCTCTTGCCCCGTGCTAAGGTCTCCTGATTCTAACTTTGCCTCCGCAAGTCGAATCACCTTAGTTACTCCGTCAAATGCATCTCTGAGGTAAGGTGCATATGCCTCGAAGCTCCCTTCGTCTTTGGCACCATGTAAGATAAGTCTGCCTATCAGAATGAAGAACCCATGGAATGGCATGATCCCACTCTTGCCTCTACAAGAGTTCATGCCCTTGACCTCTGTCCAAGGAAAGCTCTGTGCCTCCGCTCCATGTTTCATCTTCTATGTCGACTCCTTTCATGCGGCTTGGATACTTCATCGAGTTCCACCCAAGTCACTCCGCTCCAGGATTTGCATTGAGTTAATAGTGGCCTTCATGTCCACCATTCCATGAGTCAGCCCTCCATTGAGTTCGATTTCTGCATCGACTCTAAGTGTGCCTTTATATGATATTGCCTTGGATAGTGAACCTTTACAACTCTTTACAAGTATTCCCTCACAATCTCCCTTATAATACCTCTAAGCTTCTGGATGAGGTACTCAACTTTCTAACAAGGTTTTCTCACTATAAATCTCAAGTTTATGATCTCAGTTCTTGGTATTCCAAGCAAGAATACCTTGGGTATTTATAAACCCCAAATGGCTTCAAATCTTGGAGCCAAAATTCAAATCCCCAAGTTTTTGAGGTACTGGTAGTAACACTATCAGCACCGGGAGGTAACATTGCTGAACAAAGCTCAGGAATCTGGGCTCTAGCGGTATCATCACTACGAATAAGCAGCACTACCATAGGTAGCCGACGACACCATCACCCAGGAACCTTGAAAAGGTATGTTTTAGTACTTTTTATATCCTAAGCTATACTATCTCTTGATCTAGTGGTATCTCCTCCCAAGTTAATGAAATGAGCTTCTTATTAGACTCAAATCAATCTTAAATAAGGCTCAATTATGGCCCAATGGGCCTCTAATTGAGTTGGCCTAATTATACTCAAAACCAACTCAATTAGAACTCTAAACTACTTCGATATAGACAAATTATTACAAAGCATGAATCACATGTTATTTAGTATATCATTGGTTCATCCGGCACTTTGTCCGACTATTTGATGCATCATCGTCTCTTATGACATATTGCCCAATTAGCATATTGACCTTTGTAATATTTGATTTTTTTGGCATAATGTCCAATCCTTATGGCCCGATACCCGAACTCATGGTATAAAGCCTTCTATCGACATGTCAATTAATCTTATAACATGTTCCACTGCAACCTAATAATTGATTCTTCTTACTTTAATCAATTTGTCTCTCCTTAATCGAAGCTAGTCTCATGTCATTCTTATGCGCATTAGATCATAACTTTATTAATTAGATTATTTATCAAAATCTAAGATTCAACAATCTCTCCCTTTTGATAATGACAACCAATTGATGATAGAGTTTAATTAAACTCCCCCTATCAATATACCATATCAAAACAAACTTTGCTTCTTCTTAAAATGTGTAAACTAGCAAATTTTATCTCCTATTTTGGGATGTGCAAGTTTATGAGACTTTCCCCTTGAAATGTGTAAATTAGCAAGTTTTGATCCCTCTTTGTTATTGTCAAAAAGAATAAAATTAAGTAATGACACAAAATCTTTTACATCAATGTTCCAATCATCATATAAAAGATGTCAAAGATAATTTTGATTTGATGATGGAGTATACATGTTATAACCACAAATGAGTTATAAAAATCATGTCATGAAAGATATTAATATCAAAGATCAAGTCATGAATACCAAAAGACATGATTCATTTTTACATATCTCCTCTTTAGTAAATAATGAAAATAAATATCAGGAGATCAAATAGTAAGCAATCTTCAAAAGATATCTTGAGTTATGAATTTCAAGAGATCAAGAGAAAAATTATGATTTATTTGAATAAATCTCCTTAATGAAAGAACCATATGAGAATAAAAGTTATCGATTCATACATAAGAATTCTCAAGTTATCAAGTTTATGATTTAGATATATAACTTTTCTTCTTTAGTAAATGGTAAAAGAAAGAAATCATAAAAGATAAAAAATATTTTCATTTCATAAAATGAAACCTTAAGTCAAGAAATCAAAAGGAAGTTCATGTTTTAGTTGAAAGATCTCATTCAAATTCAACTTGTTAAATCATCAAAATCACTTTAAGAGATTCAAAATCATAGATCTTAGAGATAGAGAAATTTTTAACAAAAATCCATTTCCTTTCTAGGTTTAATTGACTTCATATAAGCATGCCCAAGACTTTTATACCAAAGCCATACATTATTGTTTAAAAACTAAAGATAAATTTTATCATAAAAATCATAAATATTTAAGCATAAACCATCTTCAATCATAAAATTATCTAGTTTCAATGATAATTTTTAAAAATAATTTATAATTATCACTACCCTTTTTTATCAAACAATTTATAAAAAGCATCAAGTAATTTATTATAAGGTAAAAAAGATTTGCTTGACTTACTTACCTTGTTATTGTGAGCCTCATCTTCACTTGTTTGCTCCTCGTCTTTAGATATACTTGATTCGTCCGAGGTCGCCTTGAGCGAGTTCTTCTTCTTTTACAGCTTTTTATTCAATTTGGGATATTAACTTTTAAAGTGTCCCAATCGATTACATTTATAGCAAGTTATTATGTTCTTTTTTAGTTCATTTTTATTTTTATATTCATGTTTTCTAAACTTTTAAAACTTTTTATGAAAATTTTAAGGTCATCATCGTAACTTAAGCTTTCGCTCGAGTGGTCTTCCTTTGTCTAAGTGCCAAGTCCTTCCTATTCTTTGGAAGGTTGTTTGTGTTGAAACCTGAAGTAATAATGAAAATTCCAATTAAGTTCTTTGATTGATCATCTATTTATACTGATAAAGAGGAGGATTTTTCTCAACTAATCTATGAGATTTTCTCAGTCAGTTGGGGAAATCATATCTGAATTATATCTAGATCATATCTAAATCTTATCTGTTATCATGCCCCCACAAGATCGAGCTCCTGTCAAGGACATCGATCTTGAACCGATATAATGAAAAAAAGTTTGCAGTGGGTAAAGCGGTTGATGCGCACGGGCAAGCGCAGAGTGGGTGGAGCGAAGCTATCGTTGAACTGAAAGTGAAGAGAGGGCGGTAAGGGACCTTGGTGGTAGGAATAGGAGGTCCAACTGCTGCAACAGAAGAAGTAGAGGTTGCTTTATTTTTGTTGCACTGTGAAAGAAGACACCGGCGACACCAAACGGTAACGAGCGACCACCATGGCGGTGGTAGTAGAGGGAGATGTCAAGTGTGACCATAGAGGATCATCCTCCGGGCGCGTAGGTGAGAAGCTGTCATTGGAGAGCGAAGAAAGAAGAGGTAATCTCTCTTAGAGAGGGGCTTTGATACCATGTTAAAATAAAAAGTGAGAAGGAGGGTGCAGGCATGGCAGGAAGAGGAGGTCTGGCACGGGTTAGGCGCAACAAAATCGATAGAGCAGAAGCTATCATTAGACAACAAAAGCAAGTATAGAGGCATCAAACTTAGAGATCAGGACCAGGAGGTCTCAATGGACGCAACGACCAGAAGAGGCCGCAGGCATAGAGGACGCAATCGCCGGGTTAAGGCCATACAGTCACGTGCAGGACTCGGGCGTATAGCAAGGGTGCTCCGCAAGAGAAGGAAAGCGACGATGGACCCTATAGGAGAATATAAATATCATGGCTGAGGAAGGATTGTGGCTAGGAGCCAGGAGTGGAGCTGGTCCATGGCGGCCTGAGGGAGCAGCTCAGTTGTACAGTCGACGAGGCAGAGGAGGGAGATGATGGGTGGTGACCCTTAGCAGGATCGCTAGGTCGGTCTTGGCAACAGAAGAAACAAAACCACAGTTGCACTGTTTCGATGGCTACGAGTGGGAGGAGAGGGCACATGAGTTGGCGTGATGACAGAAAGCGGGAGTGGCGCCTTTCTTGTGGAAGTATACACTAGCAACGCTGAAGGGTCATGAGCAGTTGAGGGAAGTGGTTGCCATGGTAGTGGCAGCAGTGGCAATACCAAGGGGATCGGTTACCTAAGGAAGAGGTAGAGAAGCCGATTGTCATAGAAGAAGGTATCGGTGTTGCCGCCTAGAGAAGGAAGTAGCCAAGGCAGACGATTGCCAAAGGAAGCCAGAGACGGGGAGGGGGGTCTGACAGTGGGTCTGGGCGAAGAGGAGGAAGCCAATGACAATAGGTTCGGTAGGAGAGGAGAAAGTCAATGGGGAAGAAGGGTCATCGTGGATAAGTGGCAGGGGAGTAGCGACACTGCTGGTGGAGTTGGAGAAGATGGCAGCAACGAAGGAAGTAGGGTGAGGAAGTAGCGGGTGCGACTTCGTCTACGATTGAGGAGGGGAGAAAGGGGTTGCGACGGGGGACGATAACGCGGCTATGTAGCAACGGTAGAGGAGGCAACGACATCGGTGTTTGGGGTAGTGAGTAGCAACATGGGGCCGGTGGAGGACACGAAGAGACTTCTTTTTACCGAGAGAAGATGACAAGCGAGAAGTATAGATGCCGGTGAGGATTTGCTATCGTCAAACAATGAAAAAAAGGGATAATCTCTCTTAGAGAGAGAGGGGCTCTGATACCATATTAGAATATGAAGTGAGAATCATGAGTCATCTTTAATTATATCATCAACACATTTAGGCTCAACTTGAGATAAAAAGATATTATTTACGTAAATATTATTAAAAAGTTTGAACATCTTTTGATATATCTCCAATAATTAGCTCTATAAGATATACATTTATCTACTTTCATTTCTTTGTAAGATTATGTGGCCCTTTATTAATTGAATAAGATATATTATGGATTATTTAGATTCTGATAAAAGATATTAACCAATATTAAAGAAAGTCTATATTATATTGAGATATTTTAGGGGATGCCCTTGATGGAAGGAACTCTCCTAATAACTTATCCTAGACCCTCTGCTCTCACCTATAAATAGATAGGACATACTCTAAACCCAGGATGACACGACACTAGATCAAGAGATTACAGTTATCCTCTTGATCTAGATCAAGAGATTACGGTTATCCTCTTGATCTCTCAAAACCATCAATTAAGGTGGTCCTGTGAAAAGATAGGAAGAGAGGAGAAGGGGTCTAGATCTATTCTAGTTCCTCTTGCAGATCGATATTCGGTGTCATTCAGATCTGTCGACGGTGCTCTTGAAGATCTAATTGGATCTCACGCAGATGACATCTAAAGGTACGCATCGTAAACAGATCTAGTATCATTTGATTTCAATCCTGGCATAAAAGTTTTTCCGCATAATAGATTGCATAATTATAGTTTTTATGCTAATATTCTTGGATAAAGTTTCTCTAGAATTAGATGTATCTGAATTACTTAGGAAAGTATTATCCTTATTTCAATAACTAATAAGCTTTAGAGGTATAGAAGTATCTAAGAAAAATGCTTTCATCAGATTTTATATCAAATTTTCTTAAGACAATATTATCATTTAAGATAAAATATTTATAACTAAAAAATTTGAAATATTAAATGTTAGATCTTTTATTATTTCATAATTCAAAAAGTGATTTAGATATATGAGGTCTTATAGAACCATATTCATGAAATAACATATCATGTCAATGGCTTCGGTCTAAAAGAATTTGGGTAGGTTATGTTTACTAAGTATGATCATTGTTATATCTTATAAGATCCTATTTATTACCTCAATAACTTTATTTTATTATAATTTTTTAAAATAAGGAAATTATAGTTATACCCATTCAAATCATAAATTCATGAAAATATAATTCTTAAATTTACCACAATGATCACTACGGATATAAGAAATTATAAAATTATAAAATTAATTATATTTTAAACTTATTTATAAAACTTGATAAAATACTTAAAATAATCATTTTTATGCATCAAGAAGCATGTCCAATTATATTTACAATAATCATTAGCAATCACAAAATCATATTTACTAATTCTCGTGAATTAGTTGTAATAGTTTAGAGGTATTTACTTAGTTTTTGGGTTTGATGCTACTCCTTATATATTTTCCTAATTGACATGCATCATAAAATTTATCTTCTTTATAAGTTATTTAGTTCCAATTATGAAATTAACTGCATACTAGTATGTTGTGTCTCAAATGCCAAAGTTATGCATTATAATTCAAAATTAAAAAAATAAATTACATCACAAAAATCATTGAGATTAATAGTATAAATATTATCACTTCTTAAAGCTGTCATAAATTTATTCTTATTTAGTATTTCTATGATGAAAGCATGAGATTTAAATTTAGTATTATATCTCATATAACAAAATTGACTAATACTTATTAAGTTGTGTTTCAAACTATCTATTAAAAACATATATTTAACAAACAGATTTAACTTGTTATTAATATTTTCAATGTCAATAATTTTTTATTTGTTATTATCTCCGAAAGTAATATATCCTCTATCTCAATAATTGAACTTTGAGAAGTTTGTAGGGTCTCCAAACATATGCCTTAAGCATCTATTATTAAAATATTATCTTTTGCTCTTAGATCTTGTTTAGAGACATATCTATAAGAAAAAGATGTTTATCTTATATACTTATTTAACTTTAGTTGTTTGTAGTTAGATATACTTTTCTTATCTTTTTACTTTAAATTAGTTATGGTTTCTTTAAGAACATAAACTAATTTAAGATAATTATATTTCTTAAATGTATTTACATAATGACCAAACTTTTACAAAAGTTATATTTAACTTTATGAGAAATATATAGTGTAGGTCCTTTTATAAATTTAGTTGACTTTTGATGTGTGTTACTACTTATGAAACTAATATATTTTTTTCTAAATACATAATATTGCTTGAGGAGAATTATATCAAGTGACTTATTTTTAATTTTAAATTATTTTAATGCTTATCATACAAACTAGTTCTTTTAAAGAGATTTTATTATATTATTATTATTGATTCTTGTAACGAATGTTTTTGTTTTTCATTTATAGCAATTAGTTTATTTTATATATTTCAAATCATGTGATTTTTAAAATAACTTTTTTTAAGTTTGAGATTAGATAATTTTAAATTTTTATATTTAGTGTAGGGAGAATAAGATATTAATATATATTTGTCATGTATAATTTTTAATATATCAAATTCATTAGTAAATAATGCATGATTTATTTTTATACATTTTATTTCTTAATGATCTTTAATGAGTTCATCATATAAATCATAAGATAGTACAATTAATTTTTCATGTGATAAGAAAGTTTAGGCGAGTTGAATATCTCATTATTGAGAGTTATTAAAGCATAATTTGTTACCTTCGTAGATCACAATTTAATATTTAGTATGATATGAATGAAAAATCTTTAGTTTAGTATGTGGATAATAAATTAAATTTGTGAATGATATATCACATTTATGATTATTTGATGACTTGGGTGGGTTGATAAATTATAATTCAAAATTATGAAATTAATGGCTAATGGAAGATAATAGTTTATTTAAAACTATTGTATATACAAAAAAAATTAAAAAAAAGATCTATCAGGTAAAATATAAGAGAACTCATAGGAGGGAGGGAAGAGTTCCAACCTCTACTTTATTTTCATTGTCTTATATCCTTTTTTATTTTGGTTCATATTATTTTAATATTATATAATGATCAATTATATGTTTTTGATTCATGATATTCACTAATTATGGGTTGATTCATTTTTGATGATTTTTAACTGAAGGTATTTAAGTTCTATTAGATTCCATCAATTAGCTTATTAAAATCTTAGTTGATAATTAATTAGTCATCACCTATATACTTTGAATTGTATAATGCCTCCATAGTCTTAGTTAATGGGAATATAGAGAATTGTGAGGTCCCCAAAAGAAAAAAAAATTATCCTAAAAAAATTATTTTTAAATCTTGAGAATAATAAATAAGTTAAGGTTTATTAACTCTTTTGTTAAAATTAGGAAATATAAAGATCTAGAATTGATTTTTAAATTTTCAAATGAAAAACATAATATTTATGAGTTACACCACCAATTATTATTGTTGATCCTTAGCCTCTTTCGATTTGTGAATAATAAAATTATAGTATTTTTTTCTTGCTCTAGCCATATGTTTCCAATGAACTATTTAATATGGTTTCTAAAAATTTAATTGGTTTCTTTAGAAACTAATTAGTTATGCTATCTCTTGCGATCAAATATTATGGTAATGGAATCTACAGCTTTTACAAATATATCAAGGTGAGATGTTTGAAATATATTTATGTTAGTTTATTTAAATATATTTTTGATTTCTACCTGGTTCTTATATATTATAATCAAGTCGATTAATAATTATTTTAATACTCATCATCACAGATTCTAAAAGATTATTCTTAATTTCACTTTCTTTCGTTTTCAATTATTTATCATTTTAAACAAGTAGAAAATAAACAAGTTTAACATTGAGGATTTTTTTTGGGATTTAGATATTTATAATTGTAGTTTTAAAATAATATATTTATCCTTATATATTTTAGCCTATCATATACGTGCTTAGATTCCTTCGGATATATTCTTTTTGTTAACATTTACAGTTGATTAATTTTAACAAAGATTATATTTATCTTATTTATAAATACATATATTAAATTTATAAAAAATATAAAATATATGTAAGGGTTGATAACAAAATCACTGATTAGAGAGGAATATAAATACAATTTTCTCTTATTTAACAGTAGAATAGGTACGATTATAAATTGATCGAGTTTTTATATACTTTTGATACTTAATAAATGGGATTTAAACAACGATCCGAGTTGGAAGGATTTTATTGACCCAATTCTCATTGCTCGACATAAACAATGCAGCTTGGCATCGCCCGCTCCCCGCCCCCAACTTGGCCCACCACAACCAAATCCACCCCGCCTCCACCCACGCCCGCCGCACCCTTTCCCCACAAGAAGCAACGCAGCTTGGTCTACCCTCACAACAACCCCCACCAGCCACCCCTTCCCTAAGAGAAGCGAACGCTTGACCCACCCCCACCCCCACAACCCACCCACAACCACGCCCCAACCCCGGCCTCCCACCCCTTCCCTACACGGCGCAAACCAGAGGACGAGGAGCTCGAGACGGAGACAAGGTAATAACCCTTGATCCTTGATTTGCTTCATGAGTTCTTGAGATCGTTTCTTCTAGGCTTATTGATCCGATTACCTGTTGCATTTAACAAAACAACGAGGACCGTGAGACAATCAACCGAGGACCTGTTTCTCGATGCAGAGCCTGTGATGCGGTCTATCCCATGCTTTGAGTTCTTGAAGGTCCAATACCTCGTCTATTTTCTTGACTCCTTGAGTTCTTGAAAGTTCTCACCCGGGAGCCCGAGACAATCGAGGTTTCTCCAAGGCGAGGTGATGCTTTTCATCGCATACTTTCTCTCTCTTCTTGATTTCGTGGTTTCTAATGCTTTCTTCCATGGGTTTTAATTCCGATCACTTGCCAAGAAATCGAGAATGAGCCCCAAAGAATTGGTCGAAGAGCATATTTGTTGAATGCGAGACTAGATAATGCACTTAATCCCACGCTTCTCTGTTCTATTGATGCCATTCAAATTCTTGAAGCGATTTCTTTTGTATGGTTTTCTTTTTATTACTTGATGCCAATAATTCAGAGAATAACGTCTGAGCCTATGTCTCTCCTGCTTTCTTGAATTGCTCATGTTTCTTGTAGATGCTCCAAATTCATGTTCTTGTTCCTAAAATTTAAGTGTATTGATATCCTGTATCTAAATCTTTTGCAAGATTTTCTTGCACTAAAAGAACGAACATATACAGAAGAAATAGATCTAGGTAATGTTAATTCCTTTCACATATTCAAAGTTTTTACTCTAGATCGTTCGGGTTTTCTTCAGTACTACAACAACACATGCAACAATAAACAGAGCTAGAAAATGTTTGTTCTTTCTACTGATTCAAAGTTTTTACCATGTAGAATTATGTTGAGAAGTCATCAACGAGATTCTCTTAGCATTTTATTTCTCAAGAAAAGATAATACAGTCACTTTTGTTAGCATGTAATTTCGTCATAAGTAGATTCGATAATGGATCGGGCATAATCAACGCAAGTGAGGAACATTAAACATATCATTTCGCTTGCTTCCCATACTTTCTCTGTAATGGTCATATCTGCTACTTCTTTTCTTTCTCTGGTATAATTCAAATTATAAGGTCTGTTTTGCATAGTTTAATATGTGTAGATGTGAGATTGGAGCATAGTTTTCTGTGTGGTTTGTTTTGTCTATAAGGTGGTTTTTTCTAACCTTGATTCATAGCCATTTTTATTTTATATTAATTAACTGTATTGTTAAACTTAGTGGCTGAATGTTTAGGCTTTGTCGCCTATAGTTCACTTAGAGTTTTGTTATGTTTTTAAATTTACTCATATCATCAATTTATAAAACTGAGAACAAATATGGCCACATGAATTTTGATGTATACTTAAATTATTTTGGACCTTCTTCTTAGCATTCTTGCTAGATTCTTAGCTTTTCTTTCCCATATTTTTTTATTGCATCTTTTACTTTTTGAAACTATTGTCCAATATGTGATTCATCATTCCCTTATATTACTATCTAGCATGTTCCAACTATGTTTGTTTGCTTTAAGAAGTAACCTTGAATGATACGTTAAATCAAGTAAATTAACATTGCACCAAGTGGATTGGAAACACTGGGAACAAGTACTTGTTTAGGCTTTGTCACCTAATAGTTATCTTAGATAGTTTTGTTATTTTTTTGAATTTACTCACAAGTCACATCATCATTTTAGATAACTGGGAACAAATATGGCCACATGAATTTTGATGTATACTTAAATTAGTTTAGACCTTCTTCTTAGCATTCTTGCTACATTCTTAGCTCTTGTTTCCAATGCTTTTTTATTACATCTTTTACTTTCTGAAACTATTGTCCAGTATTTGGTTCAACATCCCCTTATATTGTCATCTATCATGTTCGAACTATATTTGTTTGCTTTAAGGAGTAAACTTGATTGATAAATTGAATGAACATTGAACCAAGTGGATTGGAACATTGATGGCAAGAATTTGATATTTGTGTTACATAAAGAAAAGTCAGTTACATGACATGCCACATGGTCTGTGGTTGACACTGTCCATGTTGTTGTTGTGTCTTGGTACATCATGGTATCAACATAGATGTGCTAGCGAAGAATATGAGGAACATAGAAAATAATAAGAAAAGTGAGAAGTAGAAATCACAAAAGGAAATATCAATTGTTCTTTCCACGTCGGCATCTATGTGTTTATCTTGTTCTATAATAATCTCTCTTCCAGGTTGATGTATTTTCTAGTCCGTTCCTATTCTATGAAACCTAAAAAGAAATATCAGTCAACCAAACTTGCTGGTTCACTCCTTTGTAATTTCGAAACCCCATCCACATACTCCATGCTGGATGGTACATAGGGTCACACATGGAGCAGTAAATGTGAGACATATTTGATTTAGATAATAGGTCAATATAACACTTCAGTTGGCAATCCTTATCATTTTGTTCTCTTTATCATTCTTGGTACACAACTAGTATATAGTGTCCATGAACCTAATGACTTATTTTCTGTAAATTCAATTTAGATTGTTACACATTGTCAAGGCAACACTTTATTGGATAAGTCCTTACCCTTCCTTTCTATATATTAATTGTTATTATAGCACACAATGCATGTAATTGTTATGATTTATTTTTTTATATAATTCCAACGTAAGTTGGCATATTCTAGATTATTCCTTTTATCTCGGGAGATGGTAGTTTGATTCATGCTGCATACTCATTGAGTTGTTGATATTTGTTATTTGTGGCATTATATATCGATGTAAATTTCAACTTGCGGTTCTATTACCCTTCTTATGCTTCTGTCAGCCTTTTTCTTCAACTATACACACTCATTTATGGATCTTCTAATTCATCATGTACATAACATATTTACATAATTTTCCGGACAATGTTTATGACAACTTACCTCATCTGGTTCCCAAATTCTGATTTCAACAACAGGCCAAAGGATGGTGCAAAAAGCACTGGTTGAATTATCATGAATCTGATTATTACAAATGGATAGGTAAAGTTTACACAACTTTCAATGTGCTGAATACTTTGTCACCAAGTTACATTTGTAATTAATTGTGATAAGGTCCATTCATTATTTCCATATATATTAGTGAAACAGTAGCTTCCAACCTATTGATTTCAGATCTGCTGCATGAGATTACAAATTTTACCATGGCACAAGTTAAGAGGCCAAACGATGCATCCAAAAAATGCAACGGTCAACACAATCTTTTAATTTAACTTCATATATTTTTCTTTTTGGATTATGTCTTGTTTTCGCTACCTATCTTGTTCTCTTTATTATTTTTTTAGCTTATGTCTCTTTGTCATTTTTTTTTCCACTGCTCTGTCTAAATAAAAACCCAGCTAATATGGAGGACAAGTAACTGAAGTTGCTTCCAAGAAGATCCAGGTATAAGATTTTTCAAAGTATAGTTAAAGGTTTTTTGGGCCAAAATTATGCCACAATGTTCAGATTGAGCTTTTCTTTTAAATTCTACTGTTAAGCTTTTGGAGTTTAATGTTCAAGGCATGCTTTTCTTTTCTCCATAAATATATGCGACGCGCCATGCATTTAGTTCCTTCTTTCATTCTACTATCATGCTATCGAAAGATAAGAGTTTGTGATTAAGAGGTTCTATAGTCTTGGCAAGCATTTTGTGATTAAGGGGTTCTACTATCATGCTATCGAAAGATAAGAGTTTATGAATCTTTTAAACTGTTTACATACCTTGTTGAATTACTGTGTCGACTTGTCTGAAGTTGGAAACCAGCATACAGTATTGATATTTGCATAAATCTCGCCATTGGATGTTTATTTATAACGCTTCTTGTTTTTATTTTTGTAGATTTTTTCACCATTGGATGTCAACTATCTATCAAATAGTTTTCTATATCAATTCCAGATTCTTATGCGTACATGTGTAAATTCTTGAAGTGGTAAATGCATTTCCTTTTGATTTGCAAGGTTTTTGAGGAACATTTGTGCATAGCTCTGGTACAAAATTGTCAATCCTGAAGGCTCTATAAAATTTCAGAAATGATTTCTGTAGAAAATAAATAACGTTCTGTGGTGAATCTTATCAAGCTCTTCTTGCTGTTGAGAAAAGGCATTTAACAAAAGCCCAACTTAGTTTTGATTGCATTTTAAATGGTTTCCATAAGTAAATTGTTACAAATTCTTATCTACAATTTATATTCTTACCATAAGGCACATAATCAACTCTGCTCCTCGTTTTCCTTTCTCTGAAGAAGTAAATTGCTTCTTGTTTTGGGGCTAATTGGTGAATTGTCTGCTCTTCAAAGTGATACTAGATGTTGCTCAAGGATATGCAAACCTTAGTTTAGTTTTCTTTTTTCATTCTGATTCTATTTCATACAACATCTTAGTGGAAGTAGAATTTTGCATATTTTATTTTTACTATAAGGCAATCTACCCCTTTTAAGCTGCATTCTTCCTGATGGTTTGGATATGAGGAATTTGATCGAAAATGACTTGGTTCAGATCAATTATCCCTCATAGTCTACTTGCCATCAAAACCTACTCCAACAGTTAGATCCTACCTAAGTCTTTCACTTAGAAGATAAAAAGAAAAAGAATAAAGAAGTTGGTTTCTAAATTTGAAATGAAAAGCCTAATATTAGATTTGTCTATCACTTCTTAACCGTCCATTTTTATACTTCATTCCACAGAATCCTTGCATCTCTTCTGCAGTCAAAAGCTTCATTGTTGCTGTTGATACTACAAACACTTCCTTGTTTCTTTGCTGTATAGTGCTGATGGTTACCATGAGGACGTGAAGTTTAACAAATTCCACTCATAATGTAGCCCTTTGCTTGTAGAACATGTTGTCTATCTCATCAGAATACCAGAGTTGTGGACTCCAAATAGCTTGGTTGAGAGGTGCTGCTATCAGTCCATGTAGCTAAACCATAAAGGTTGTTCGGTGCTTGCTATATTTCTGTCTGCTTTGCAAATAAAATCCCATTGCTGGCGAGGAGCCAAATAAACTGAAACAACATGCATTTTATGTTTCAGCTCTATTATATGATATACACTTTCTTGAACACAAGCATTTGCATGCATTGAGCATGTTCGACTTCGTCCTCCTTTAGAGCAGGACTTCTCTCCGTTTGTCTTTTCATTGCTTTGAGGTAGAGATATATATATTTTGAATTAAAGGGCTAAAAACTGAGGTCGAGGTGAGATGAGATGGTCAACCTCTGGCTTCTTGCTAGTAATGTTCATTTTGTCTCCTCTAGTCTCCAAGAGCTCCAAGGTGCTCTTTTTTTCCTTTATTCTTCTTGTGTACTGTCGTCACGTTTTGTATTTTGTGTTTGTTGTTGGGATTTATTGGAATTCTTCATGTGGTGGAGTCACTGCTAATCCCAAGGAGCACCTTGACCTCCGAGAAACAGTAGCTTCCAACCTATTGATTTCAGATTTATTGCATGAGGTTACAAATTTTACCATGGCACAAATTAAGAGGACTAAGGGTGCATCCAAAAATGCAATGGTCAACACAATTTTAGAATTTAACTTATCTATTTTTCTTTTGGATTATGTCTTGTTTTCACTACCTATCTTGTTCTCTTTATTATTTTTTAGCTTATGTCTCTTTGGCATTTGTTTTCCACTCTGTCTAAATAAAACCCAGCCTATATGGAGGACAAGTAATCAAGTTGCTTTCAAGATCTAGTTTATAAGATTTATCAAGGTATAGTTAAAGTTTTTGGGCCAAAATTATGCCACAATGTTTAGATTGAGCTTTTCTTTTAAATTCTACTGTTAAGCTTTTGGAGTTTAACGTTCAAGGCATGCTTTTCTTTTCTCCGTAAATATATGCGACCATGCATGTAGTTCCTTCTTTCATTCTACTATCATGCTATTGAAAGATAAGAGTTTGTGATTAAGAGGTTCCGTAGTCTTGGCAAGCATTTTGTGGAACTAGCTATACTAAAACATCAAAAGGCTGCGTATAGTGTTTTTCTTGCAATTCATGGATGTGTACCGTAGTCTTGGCAAGCATTTTGTGGAACTAGCTATACTAAAACATCAAAAAGGCTGTTGCGTTTAGTGTTTTTCTTGCAATTCATGGATGTGTATTATTTGTTAGAGTTCATGATTAGAGATCGTTGAAGATGATTTGTTTCCATTGGTCATCCTTATAAATGATTCTATTTGCTTTAATCGTCGTTGTTTTAATATTTTCACTTATATTTGATTCAGGTTATTTCACTTATCAACATCCAGAAATACCCCTAGAATCTTAGCAAAATTTGAGCAAATCGAACCCAAAAGTTTGACAAATTTAATATTTAATAATTCATAGAAACTGTACCAATTTGACCTTAAATAAAATGTTCAAGAGAGAGTTTATTCTTTACTGTGATTTGCAAAAGACTCTGAGATCTACAGTATAACCAATACCGAGCTAATTTTCCCCTGTTAAAAAAATAAAGACTTGATGCTCATATTTTTGTTTGTTTCCATTGACTTTAGCTTCAACTTTTTTTGAATGCTTAAATATCACAGAATAATTATATGCTTGTTATTTTGGTTCTTTGAGGGATTTGTTTGCTTATATTGTTTTGAGTTTGAGATGACTTCGTTTCATAACATTTTATAGTTTAATACTGGATGTTATTTTTTGTTTTACTGACATCTACTCATCGTTGCATTTCATTGAAATTGCATGTGCATTTTGTCCTTGCCACATTGTCATTTAAAGGCAACAACATTTAGGTATGTCTTTTCGATGCAGCTGTGGATTTATGGTTTATACACTGAAGTTCTATTTAGTTAGTTGCTTTCTAATTTGCATTGGGTTTATTCATTTAGCTTATGAAGAGGTATGCTTGTTTATATCTTTGGACACTATTAGATAGTTTGCTTACATGTCCATCCCATATTGTAGATCTACTATCTATTTTGATTAAATGCCTACAATATGAGACAAGTAGTATCAGAGTTGCCATATTTATTTCTTCTAATTATGAATTCTCATATCTGATTTCTATGGAGTAATTTCTGCATGCATTACCATGATTTGGCTTGACATCAATCTGACCCGTTTTGTTAATCCTTATAGGGCTGCTTGGATCCTTTAAAGCATTTATTGACGATAGGACAAGTGTAGTGTACTAGATCTTTTCTAAGCATTTTATTACATCTAACCAGTTTTTTAGTCTGTTTCTACATCAAAACCGTGGAACTTCTGAGCTTCAACAATAGCATCTTAAGTCTGTCAGTATCCATAAATAAACATTATTCTCTCTTTGAACATGTAACATGTTAATTCTTAACTTGAAGGATCCTTTTATTTTTCCTTTTTCTTTTTGATGATCAAGTGTGCTTGATAAGTACGTTCAGCAAAAGCATAATTTCAACAAGAACAACTTCTATAATATCTTTGCAGTTAGTGGAATAAACATGATTTGCTCTTTTGCACATATTTTTGTAGTTATTGTGGAATGAAATTTCACGTAGTCAGTTGGTTTATTAGCTCTTTTGTGCTATTAATATGAATACTATCTTTTCTCACATTTTCAGGTTGTCGGTTTTGGTTCTTAGTTGCATGAAGTTCCCATCTATAGCCAAAGTGGCCTTTCAGATTTTCATGGTTTATTGCTTGGTTACAAATTTGATCAACCTCTATAAGCTGATATTAAGTCATAGCTGTTAGGAGAAAAACAAGTCTCCTAATACCAGTTCAAAGAAGCAAGAAAGAATAAAACACAAATAAAGACACAGATTACGTGGTTCACTCAAACTATGATGTCCACAAGCACGCTCAGATCTTTATTATAGGGAGAAAAATTAGTGTGTAAAAACACTTAGTTCTCATCGACTCAAACTCTTGGCAGCTTCGGCTCGCTCTACATGCCCTTCTCAAGAGTGTGTACACCGAGGAAAGAGAGATCACATGTAACCCACTAATGTAAATAGCCCTTAACAACCCTTAGTTTTATTCATAAATCAGAAAATTGGTTGTAACTTCTTTTACTAAGTCAAAGGTAACTTTTAACAACACTTTTACTAAGTCAAAGATGACTTCTAATGATAGCGGGATGGTTTGTCAAAAAGTTAAAAGCTAGTTGTAAATTGTCATTTTGTCAACTAGAAACATGTTGGCTTTGTTGGTCAAAACTTACTTGAGGAGTTACTTTATTGTATTATGATATATGCATCAACCTCCTTACTAGCCCACTTCCAATTTAGGACTAATGGGGTCTCACAACCTCTTCACCTCAAATGTCGTCATTGTTCTAAAATTTATCATTTTAGGCGTATTTTGGCACACAGAACTACAATTATGGCTCAGATTTCATATATCTTTACTATCTACAGGTTTCATATTCTTTTCTTCCATTAGAACTATAAACTTCATCATAGGATTTGATTATATGGACATCAAGAATAACAGTTTAATCTTGTAATTGGTTTGTCACTGTGCTTGCTTGATTTAATTTCTTTCTGTTACCATTTTTAACTGTTTAGTTGTAAAACTGATTTAAAATAGAGGATACATTTGTTGATGACCAATGACAAAGATGGCCCGTAGCTTCTTTCTTTGTCTTGAGATTTAAATGTCCTCCCTTCCCTATGCTATTTCAATTACTTGCTTCTGTCAAACCTTTTTTTCATGGGATTTCACACGGGTATATTCTTGTTGTGGTTTATTTCAGTTTCCTTCCTCTTTTGTAGTTCATAGCAATTTGTTGCCTGCATTTAACTAAAGGGAAGCCCATGTTGCACATTAAATTTCTTTGAGAGAAATTTGGAAGAAATAATTGGCAAATATATGTAAGATTATTCTCAGAAGACACTTCAACAGAAGTCATAATTCTTGTGTAGATGTTTATGTAATTATCAGTGTCAAAGTTGTTTCTTATGTAGATGTTTCTTATGTAGTAATGTCAAAGTTCTTATGTAGACATTTATGTAATAATTGGCATGCTGATTCTTTTTTCCCTAGTGTCTTTGTTCTGCTACATAACTAGCTTCCTTTACACACAAAATTATGTAGCATGTTGTTGCACTAACTAGATTCATGCACTATCTGAATCTGGATTAGAATCTTCAAAGAGTACAATTTGCAACAGAAACTTTTGCTTTATCTTACCATTGATAGTGTCATTTAATTCCAGGCCATGGAATGCAACAAAAGGAATTGAAAGTCGCTAGAGCAAGCAAAGAAAAACAAAAAATTGAGGATCACACTATGAGAATTATGTGGCTGCTTCATGAGTGTCTTGTCTTTCTTTGAGAATTCAAGAAAAGAAGGCAAGAACCTATCTCTTGCTTAAAAAGCAAACGATTATATTCTTTTATCGGTCTTTACTTTTCGTGCTTCGAATAATTGAATTCCCCTACAAGAAGCGCAAACCAGAGGACGAGGAGCGGAGACGGAGACAAGGTAATAACCCTTGATCCTTGATTTGCTTCATGAGTTCTTGAGATCGTTTCTTCTAGGCTTATTGATCCGATTACTTGCATTTAACAAAACAACGAGGACCGTGAGACAATCAACCGTGACGAGTTTCTCGAGCCTGTGATGCGGTCTATCCCATGCTTTGAGTTCTTGAAGGTCCAATACCTGTCTATTTTCTTGACTCCTTCGAGTTCTTGAAAGTTCTCACCCGGGAGCCCAGACAATCAGGTTTCTCCAAGGCGAGGTGATGCTTTTCATCGCATACTTTCTCTCTTCTTGATTTCGTGGTTTCAATGCTTTCTTCCATGGGTTTTAATTCGATCACTTGCCAAGAAATCAGAGAATGAGCCCCAAAGAATTGGTCGAAGAGCATATTTGTTGAATGCGGAGACTAGATAATGCACTTAATCCTACGCTTCTCCTGTTCTATTGATGCCATTCAAATTCTTGAAGCGATTTCTTTTGTATGGTTTTCTTTTTTATTACTTGATGCCAATAATTCAGAGAATAACGTCTCAGAGCCTATAGTTTTTACCATGTAGAATTATGTTGAGAAGTCATCAACGAGATTCTCTTAGCATTTTATTTCTCAAGAAAAGACAATACAGGCACTTTTGTTTGCATGTAATTTCTGTCATAAGTAGATTCTGATAATGGATCAGGCATAATCAACTGCAAGTGAGGAACATTAAACATATCATTTCGCTTGCTTCCCCATACTTTCTCTGTAATGGTCATATCTGCTACTTCTTTTCTTTCTCTGGTATAATTCAAATTATAAGGTCTGTTTTTGCATAGTTTAATATGTGTAGATGTGAGATTGGAGCATAGTTTTCTGTGTGGTTTGTTTTGTCTATAAGGTGGTTTTTTCTAACCTTGATTCATAGCCATTTTTATTTTATATTAATTAATTGTATTGTTAAACTTAGTGGCTGAATGTTTAGGCTTTGTCGCCTTATAGTTCACTTAGAGTTTTGTTATGTTTTTAAATTTACTCATATCATCAATTTATAAAACTGAGAACAAATATGGCCACATGAATTTTGATGTATACTTAAATTATTTTGGACCTTCTTCTTAGCATTCTTGCTAGATTCTTAGCTTTTCTTTCCCATATTTTTTTATTGCATCTTTTACTTTCTGAAACTATTGTCCAGTATGTGATTCATCATTCCCTTATATTACTATCTAGCATGTTCCAACTATGTTTGTTTGCTTTAAGAAGTAACCTTGAATGATACGTTAAATCAAGTAATTAACATTGCACCAAGTGGATTGGAAACACTGGGAACAAGTGCTTGTTTAGGCTTTGTCACCTAATAGTTATCTTAGAGAGTTTTGTTATTTTTTTGAATTTACTCACAAGTCACATCATCATTTTAGATAACTGGGAACAAATATGGCCACATGAATTTTGATGTATACTTAAATTAGTTTAGACCTTCTTCTTAGCATTCTTGCTACATTCTTAGCTCTTGTTTCCAATGCTTTTTTATTACATCTTTTACTTTCTGAAACTATTGTCCAGTATTTGGTTCAACATCCCCTTATATTGTCATCTATCATGTTCGAACTATATTTGTTTGCTTTAAGGAGTAAACTTGATTGATAAATTGAATGAACATTGAACCAAGTGGATTGGAACATTGATGGCAAGAATTTGATATTTGTGTTACATAAAGAAAAGTCAGTTACATGACATGGTCTGTGATTGACACTGTCCATGTTGTTGTTGTGTCTTGGTACATCATGGTATCAACATAGATGTGCTAGCGGAAGAATATGAGGAACATAGAAAATAATAAGAAAAGTGAGAAGTAGAAATCACAAAAGGAAATATCAATTGTTCTTTCCACGTCGGCATCTATGTGTTTATCTTGTTCTATAATAATCTCTCTTCCAGGTTGATGTATTTTCTAGTCCGTTCCTATTCTATGAAACCTAAAATGAAATATCAGTCAACCAAACTTGCTGGTTCACTCCTTTGTAATTTCGAAACCCCATCCACATACTCCATGCTGGATGGTACATAGGGTCACACATGGAGCAGTAAATGTGAGACATATTTGATTTAGATAATAGGTCAATATAACACTTCAGTTGGCAATCCTTATCATTTTGTTCTCTTTATCATTCTTGGTACACAACTAGTATATAGTGTCCATGAACCTAATGACTTATTTTCTGTAAATTCAATTTAGATTGTTACACATTGTCAAGGCAACACTTTATTGGATAAGCCTTACCCTTCCTTTCTATATATTAATTGTTATTATAGCACACAATGCATGTAATTGTTATGATTTATTTTTTTATATAATTCCAACGTAAGTTGGCAAATTCTAGATTATTCCTTTTATTTCAGGAGATGGTAGTTTGATTCATGCTGCATACTCATTGAGTTGTTGATATTTGTTATTTGTGGCATTATATATCGATGTAAATTTCAACTTGCGGTTCTATTACCCTTCTTATGCTTCTGTCAGCCTTTTTCTTCAACTATACACACTCATTTATGGATCTTCTAATTCATCATGTACATAACATATTTACATAATTTTCTGGACAATGTTTATGACAACTTACCTCATCTGGTTCCCAAATTCTGATTTCAACAACAGGCCAAAGGATGGTGCAAAAAGCACTGGTTGAATTATCATGAATCTGATTATCACAATTGGATAGGTAAAGTTTACACAACTTTCAATGTGCTGAATACTTTGTCACCAAGTTACATTTGTAATTAATTGTGATAAGGTCCATTCATTATTTCCATATATATTAGTGAATATAGGTTCATACTTTTCATAATTCATGTTGGAATGCTAAATGGATTGTTTGAACATGTTCTTCAATTTTTGGAATGTGTTCATTTTTACATGCTAACATTTTTAATCATCACTAGCACTTGCCTGCCTATTTGTAGTGATTGATATGATCCTATTAATTGGTTAGCTAAGACAATATAATTGTCTCTGATTTTCTAGAAACATAGAAATCGATGTTTGAATTTCCAAATCGGATTAAAGCATTTGGTCAAAAGTGGAGATCACTTCTTTACCATTTTATAAGTCTGTGATGTCACAGGTATTTTCAGTTTCTGATTTTGAGGTTGTTCAACAAGACTGAGATATCTACTTACTACTTACAAAAGGGTAAATTAGTGACAAACTGATGAAATCCTCAATTCTGATACTTCAAAGGAAGTACTAAATTGATAATTTCTCATACACATTACTATTCATCTTGTATGTGGACACTTGAATCTTTATATGGTATATATTGAAATTACATTTGAGTGCTTGCAAGAAGATTTCTCTCTCACGAAGGTCAACTTATAGATATAGAAGTCTATACTTCCAAAACTTGTTTTTTTGCATGTCACCATAGGACAAAGTGGCACACAACACCTGATTTTTTAATAATATATTGCAAAAGTTTTACCTCAACGTTATGAAATCATTATGAAGAATTGAAGATTGTTCCATACAACAGATAGAATATATTGCTAAAAATGTAGATGTCTCATTTAAGGTTTGTAATACCAAATGGTACCGCCCGTAACGAGCGATACATATTGGCTCATACCGAGCGGTACGTATTGGCTTATACCGAGCGGTATGTACTGGCCCGCCAACAGACCGATATGTGGATCGTTCGCTATTGGGTGGTACCATTGGTTAGGATTGTTTCCACCCTATTAGTACCCGAAATAGGTCCAAACGGTCGATATCGATCGTCGCCGCTTCAAGGCGGTATTAACTTGGTTGTAGCGAGGAGAAGGAAGAAGAGGAGAACCTAGAGATTCGTGCCACTCTCCTCGGCGATCTTGATCCGCACGCCCTCGCTAGACATCGCAAACGAGGCGAAGACGCCTCCTCTTCTCCTTGTCGCCTTAGACGAGGAGAATAACGTCGTCGAGGCGCATCCTCGAGTCGCCTTTTTTTCATTTTTTATATTTTTATATAAAATATATATCTTCCTCAATGACATTGCCTCTTTATATGTTTATATATATATATATATATATATATATATATGAATGTGTATCGTATGTATCAAGCTCTGTATGATACGAAATTACGAACCTTGTTCTCATTTTTCTTTTCTTGGCTAAATTTGTTAATTTGAATTATTTTCTTCATTTTTGTTTGTAAAGTAAACTTGACTAATGTGAACGTCGAGCTACTTGGCTACCAACATAGGAGCTTTAGATAAAACCAATGTTTGTTATACTACTCGAGTCGGTATGGTTTGGGAGGTACAGGTCGATTCAATTAACGATCAAAACGTGGATTGCTCGAGTCTCTGTTGGCATACCCTAGCATACTGTGTGTCAGGACACCAGTACAAATCAATACGTATCAACCCGACAAATCTTTGAGACGAGTCCGGTACCTGAAATGAGAAATACTAGATAAAACAATTAGGTAGACAACAATCGAAAGCCTTGGCCAAAATTATTTTGGCAGCCTCTCAAGTTGTGTTAACTTCTCATTTTGTATATTCTACTTGGCTACCACCATTGGGGCTTTAGATAAAACAATTAACTAGACTACAACCATAGGTTGCTTCCGCCAAAATTATTCTGATGGTCTCCCAACTTTTGTTAACTTTTTATTTTGTGTTTGTGTTCTTGAAAGATGAAAAACTCTAGTAAGGTGTTTAAAAGTGTAGGCTGTTTCACTTAGATAATGCATGATATGATGCATGATTCAATTATATATATTTTTCTTACATTAAGAAGGATACACATGGTGCAATATGATTATGCTAATTAAGACATTCTCTCTTTGATTTTTCTTGTTCTAATTTATGTTGATTTACAAGTTATATTTCAGAACCGGTCATGGATGCGTAGAGTCTAGACTAGTTTCCTTGTAGTGCTTGAAGATGTAACCTATTGAAAATAGCCATGAGAAGTCCAAAAGAGCCTGGTAGAAATATAACATTTGCAATAAGTTCTTTAGGAGGACTAATATAGGATAAGCGTTAAGTCTCATGGAAGAGAACAAGTACTTGTTAATATAAGTTAATATCATCAGATTTTCACTTATGGCCTATCGCCAATGCAGTTAACAATTTAGAATTTGTTTGCTCTATAGTTTAGCTGGAGGTATGAAGCTTTAAGAGCTCTATTAATTGTGTTCACGAATAATGTAATAAAACTATATCCACATTTTTATGAACGACTATGACTTCTAACACAATCAGTCTTACTCAGCTTATTTATTATGGTTAAGACTAGTGTAAAAGATTAACCTTAATTGTAACATCTCTCGCTTAGGCTATATTTTTGAATGAAGTCATGATGCCATTGAGATACCTCAGCAGAATGTTACTCCATTGATTTCAAATGCTTTGGTTGGGGTTGTGTGGAATTGGTTGAGCAATTTCTTTCGATGGGCGTCCGTCATGAGAACAAATCAGTTCATATTTGATCTTACCACCACCCTACCCGTTTTAAAGAGTAGAAAAGTTGTTCACTTGCACCACAAGATGAGTGAATCTAGACTGGAGGCAAGGCACACTGCCTCGACTAGTGAGAGTTCCTTAGGGGAAGTCTTGAGTTTCTATGGGTTTGTTTGTTCCAATTATCTTTGTTGCCATGAAACTAAAGAATAATGAGGCAAATAGTGAGGAGGGCAAATACTGAGGAGTCGGAGGGTTATCATTTATGGAGACGAAGCTATAGTAGATACTTATCTATGCCCTCCTTTCCCTGCTCCCTCAATTCTATACTTACCTCATCTGGTTCCCAAATTCTGATTTCAACAACAGGCCAAAGGATGGTGCAAAAAGCACTGGTTGAATTATCATGAATCTGATTATTACAAATGGATAGGTAAAGTTTACACAACTTTCAATGTGCTGAATACTTTGTCACCAAGTTACATTTGTAATTAATTGTGATAAGGTCCATTCATTATTTCCATATATATTAGTGAATATAGGTTCATACTTTTCATAATTCATGTTGGAATGCTAAATGGATTGTTTGAACATGTTCTTCAATTTTTGGAATGTGTTCATTTTTACATGCTAACATTTTAATCATCACTAGCACTTGCCTGCCTATTTGTAGTGATTGATATGATCCTATTAATTGGTTAGCTAAGACAATATAATTGTCTCTGATTTTCTAGAAACATAGAAATCGATGTTTGAATTTCCAAATCGGATTAAAGCATTTGGTCAAAAGTGGAGATCACTTCTTTACCATTTTATAAGTCTGTGATGTCACAGGTATTTTCAGTTTCTGATTTTGAGGTTGTTCAACAAGACTGAGATATCTACTTACTACTTACAAAAAGGGTAAATTAGTGACAAACTGATGAAATCCCTCAATTCTGATACTTCAAAGGAAGTACTAAATTGATAATTTCTCATACACATTACTATTCATCTTGTATGTGGACACTTGAATCTTTATATGGTATATATTGAAATTACATTTGAGTGCTTGCAAGAAGATTTCTCTCACGAAGGTCAACTTATAGATATAGAAGTCTATACTTCCAAAACTTGTTTTTGCATGTCACCATAGGACAAAGTGGCACACAACACCTGATTTTTAATAATATATTGCAAAAGTTTTACCTCAACGTTATGAAATCATTATGAAGAATTGAAGATTGTTCCATACAATGATAGAATATATTGCTAAAAATGTAGATGTCTCATTTAAGGTTTGTAATACCAAATGGTACCGCGTAACGAGCGATACATATTGGCTCATACCGAGCGGTATTGGCTTATACCGAGCGGTATGTCTTGCCATGACCGATATGTGGATCGCTCGCTATTGGGTGGTACCATTGGTTAGGATTGTTTCCACCCTATTAGTACCGAAATAGGTCCAAAACGGTCGATATCGATCGTCGCTTGAAGGCGGTATTAACTTGGTTGTAGCGAGGAGAAGGAAGAAGAGGAGAACCTAGAGATTCGGTGCCACTCTCCTCGGCGATCTTGATCAACGCCTCCCTCGCTAGACATCGCAAACGAGGCGAAGACGCCTCCTCTTCTCCTTGTCGCCTTAGACGAGGAGAATAACGTCGTCGTCGAGGCAGATCCTCGACTTTTTTTCATTTTTATATTTTTATATAAAATATATATCTTCCTCGATGACGTTGCCTCTTTATATGTTTATATATATATATATATATATATATATATATATATATATATATATATATATATATATAAGTGTATCGTATGTATCAAGCTCAGATGATACGAAATTACGAACCTTGTTCTCATTTTTCTTTTCTTGGCTAAATTTGTTAATTTGAATTATTTTCTTCATTTTTGTTTGTAAAGTAAACTTGACTAATGTGAACGTCGAGCTACTTGGCTACCAACATAGGAGCTTTAGATAAAACCAATGTTTGTTATACTACTCGAGTCGGTATGGTTTGGGAGGTGCAGTCGATTCAATTAACGATCAAAACGTGGATTGCTCGAGTCTCTGGCATACCCTAGCATACCGTGTGTCGACACCAAGACAAATCAATACGTATCAACCCGACAAATCTTTGAGACGAGTCCGAGACAAATGAGAAATACTAGATAAAACAATTAGGTAGACAACAATCGAAAGCCTTGGCCAAAATTATTTTGGCAGCCTCAGAAGTTGTGTTAACTTCTCATTTTGTATATTCTACTTGGCTACCACCATTGGGGCTTTAGATAAAACAATTAACTAGACTACAACCATAGGTTGCTTCCGCCAAAATTATTCTGATGGTCTCCCAACTTTTGTTAACTTTTTATTTTGTGTTTGTGTTCTTGAAAGATGAAAAACTCTAGTAAGGTGTTTAAAAGTGTAGGCCGTTTCACTTAGATAATGCATGATATGATGCATGATTCAACTATATATATTTTTTCTTACATTAAGAAGGATACACATGGTGCAATATGATTATGCTAATTAAGACATTCTCTCTTTGATTTTTCTTGTTCTAATTTATGTTGATTTACAAGTTATATTTCAGAACCGGTCATGGATGCGTAGAGTCTAGACTAGTTTCCTTGTAGTGCTTGAAGATGTAACCTATTGAAAATAGCCATGATAAGCCCAAACGAGCCTGGTAGAAATATAACATTTGCAATAAGTTCTTTAGGAGGACTAATACAGGATAAGCAGTTAAGTCTCATGGAAGAGAACAAGTACTTGTTAATATAAGTTAATATCATCAGATTTTCACTTATGGCCTATCGCCAATGCTTAACAATTTAGAATTTGTTTGCTCTATAGTTTAACGAGGTATGAAGCTTTAAGAGCTCTATTAATTGTGTTCACGAATAATGTAATAAAACTATATCCACATTTTTATGAACGACTATGACTTCTAACACAATCACAGTCTTACTTTATTTATTATGGTTAAGACTAGTGTAAAAGATTAACCTTAATTGTAACATCTCTCGTTAGGCTATATTTTTGAATGAAGTCGGTGATGCCATTGAGATACCTCAGAATGTTACTCCATTGATTTCAAATGCTTTGGTTGGGGTTGTGTGGAATTGGTTGAGCAATTTCTTTCGATGGGCGTCCGGTCATGAGAACAAATCAGTTCATATTTGATCTTACCACCACCCTACCCGTTTTAAAGAGTAGAAAAGTTGTTCACTTGCACCACAAGATGAGTGAATCTAGATGGAGGCAAGGCACCGCCTCGACTAGTGAGAGTTCATTAGGGAAGTCTTGAGTTTCTATGGGTTTGCTTGTTCCAATTATCTTTGTTGCCATGAAACTAAAGAATAATGAGGCAAATAGTGAGGAGGGCAAATACTGAGGAGTCAGAGGGTTATCATTTATGGAGACGAAGCTATAGTAGATACTTTTCTATGCCCTCCTTTCCCTGCTCCCTCAAGCCATAAAGACCTAAACTGGTGTCAAATTTATATATTTAATCAACCCCTAAAACATTTGGTGATTTTTTATTTTTCATCTCTTTTTGACCCCAATGAATTTGCTATATGTAATCTGGCATATAAAGATTGAAGTGTCATGCAAACTAGTCTATTCATGGATGCAATTGCATTTCGACTTTTGCTAATTATGAGATATAGGCATACTTCCAGTATAATTCTTTAAAATATCTCACTATTTTTTATTTTACATCCTGCATAGGTTATTTCACATCTCAAAGTCTTAAATCACTTCTGGAACCTCAATTGCATCTATGGCACACAAACAAATCCCAAAACACAACAAATGTATAGCTAGAGATTCATATGTAATTCCAGAGATTCCATTATTATTGGAGTTGTTGACTGACTTTTCTATTTTATGTATATGTTTCATTACTCTTTATGGGTTCTGTTTTGCCATTTGGTGTAGGTTTCATCAGTATATATGGATACTAGCATATGATTGATTGACAATCATTTCGGTATAAAAGAATAAAAAAGGGAACTGCTCATTAACTTAGATCTAATATTGCTCATGTCATTGTTTATCCGCTATTTACTAGTGTGGAATGCCACATGGTCTATAGGAGCTGCTTACTGTGCAATTTTTTATAATTCTTTTAGTTTTTTTCCAAACTTGAATGCATTGGTGTACCATTAGGTACTCGCATTGGTCCTTGGTTGGTTCGGTGAATCTTGTGTCGACATATACATGATACCCTTTTTGGTTTTGGTTCTGAACCCCTAGAAACCCTATTTCATGGGTATTTGCTATCTAATAAACTTAAGATTTATATGATTTAACTGGTTTGAATCTACAAAGTAGCATATATTAGATAGAGTTGCCAAGAGCGGTCTGTAGTTCAACATAAATTTAACAACTTTCATGCTTCTTCATTGATGTGAATTTATGCAAGTGATTTATAATTATTGACAAGCCTCCAAGATAGAGGTGATCGTGGGATCACAAGGTGTGATCATAGGATTATAAGTTGTAAAATAGAACGTGAAGTCTTAAAGTACCCAAAATTGTGCTGATCTGCAATTTACATGCCCCTTAGTGTTTGGTTGTGAGACCAAACTGTACCTATCCATTGACCGATACAAGTTTGGTCTATTCATATCTGTGTTGGTATGTTGCAATGTGCCTTGGTACTATTGGGGAGGGTGAAGAGGGAGGAAGCAAGAAGAAGAGGAAGAGGGAAGAAGAGTAGGAAAAGGAGGAAGAGGAGGAAGAGGTGTATTGGAGTGGGATTGTGCAGGTGACAAGCGTGTAGGCGATGATAGGTGAAGATAGCTTGTGACTCCTTGCAAGGAATCTCATTTCGAGCCAAGACCTAGCAGGTTAAAAGCCAAAAATTGTATATGTAGTGAACCGATGAGATGGTACAGTTTGGGTTGGTCTACTTACTCATTGATTAGATAAAACTATCCAAGATGTGCTAAGCGGTTGGTAATCCACATTGTATTGATCTATAGATTCAATGTTGACTTATCCTCTTGCCCTTCAACTTGATTTTGGTTTTTTTTAATGATCCATGTGAGTTTGATGTTGTATTGGGTGTCTTGGTCTCAATTTTGGAATATTATCTGTCACTTAAAATCATTTTTCCTTGAATGATTGTTTGGAGCTTGATATTAGTTGAGCGTTGTCCTCTTGGCGCAAACCTTCTGTCATTTCAGATTATGTAGATGCTATAATTGTACGATTTCCATCGATATGTCCTTGTATTTATTTACCATTGGTTATCTTTTCATATTCGATACATTATGATATTTCTTGCATGTGGAACCCGCAACATACCTCTTAAGTACTAGAACATTGCTTCAAAGAGTTTCTTTTGCTTATGTTCATTTGATTCCTACCCCTTAAATCTTTGATAGAGGTCATTGATTCATTATGGTAAATTACATGGACTCTTAATGGTATCGATTGTTTACATTCAGATTCTGAATATCAGAAACTTTAAATTTCTTCAACTATGGTGTGAACCCTAGATTGCAATGGCTTTTACCAATTGATATTTCTGGCTCGAGCTCAAACGAGATGTATATTGCCCTCATTTTGGGCAGTTCAGTTATAAAAGATAAACTTCAAAAATTATGTTTGCTTTAATTGGGGATTAGTTTTCTGAGCTTTCTCCATACGTTTGGAGCTTGAAATTGTGTCCTGGTAAGTGTCATCCACCATCGCCTACCTCCACACCACACACCATGGGTTGTCACCTTGGCCGCTACCTCTCTTCTCCTACTCTTCCTTTTTCTTTTGACTATCTTTTCTATCTTAGCCATTCCTATAGTGTATTTAAATACCAAATCAGTACGATTTGATAACCTATCTAGTAGTACAGACCTGAGTTACTAGGTGGAATACTTAGCACAGTGATATTCATCTTACATTTTGGTATTCTTGAGAGAAGATTACCTATGTAGTTGATCCCATCATTGATGTCTTTTTAATTCAAATATTATTGTTCTTCTAGCTAACCAACATTTAGTGTTAATTAGTGAATCCTATTGCAATTATATTTGGCTTATCTCATTCTTACCCTTTTTTTATTGGAAGAGGTTTTCTGAGGTAGAAGTTCAACATACATAGCAAAAAAACCAAACCAAAATGGTTCTGATTTTTATGAACTCAAAGTTGGTTTTGAGAGTATAGGCAAATTGATAAGTTATCACTAAGAATTTTTGTAGCATTTTCTTTCTTGTGGAAAGATTATACATTATAATAACATCTTTCTTGATTTAGTTTGTCTTCTTATTCTTTTCTCTATTTTGTGAAGCTAAACTTGTGATATTTTGTCCCATGAAGTGAACCTTAATTCAAATTCTATGAATAATTTTTGTTTCTCATTCTACGATGAAATGTTTGTGTTGTGACGATTCTTTAGTTTTGGGGACCTATCAAGGACTTCGGTCTGGGCTATTGTGAAGCAAATTTTTGTTGTTTTAATTTTTAACAGTGTATTGGTATATTGAAAATTCATAAAGTAATTTTTTAATTATCTCATTACAAAAGAAGAGAAATAGGAGAAATGCTTATTTCATATATCTTCTATGCCCCTATTTTTATCACTCATGTGATGTGATACATCTTAGGAGCATCAAATGATTGATTTTAGGGGGCTGACTTTGAAGGATTTAGAGTCTTTCATGGCAGGTGAAAGAATTGAAAATTCAGGCATATGTATTAAGCATATTACTTTAGACTAGTAATGATTCTGATATATACAAGACAACCATTTTTCAGAAAGTTATGAAAATGGGGTTTGTTGTTTAAAGTTCTATAATTATTTACCACTCAAGAGAGTGTGTTTTGAGGTTATTTTAGAGTGACTTTATGTAATATAAGTAATTTAGGTGATTTCATTTTTATATGATTTAGGGTGGGATTTTAAATTATTTCTAAATTGAACTAGCAATCAATTGTAGTTACACAATACCTACAGCACATTAAACAAACTGAGATCAGAATAACAATATTCTATCACATACGAGACTTTGGTACTTAATAAACTAGTTGGTGAAGATATATGTTAAGATTGCAAAAATTGTTAGTGAACTTAAGATTGAAATTATTGTGATTGCCAAATGAAATGCTATCAAAGGCAAGCCCGAAGTTGGACCTCATTCACAAAGGATGATGGGTTGTTTTGGTATGGAAGGCGGAAGGTGAAGAGGGTAAAGAATGGTCACAACGGTTAGGGAAAGTATATGTAGTAGCGAGTGATAATAGGAGGAAAGCAAGTAATCTTCGATGGCCCATTTGGGAGTTCTAAGAACTTGTTGTCTAGAAGAAACACTAATGTGCCGAGGTGATGGTGCTAGGATGGATACAAAGTAAGCACCCAATCATAATTGACTTCTTTGAGTTCATAAGAATTGGAAGCATTTCAATTGGATTGGTGCCTTTAAAAGAGAGTTAAAGCGTCCCCTTCATTCATAAGAAAAACAAATCCATAGAATCGAGAGAAACTCAGAAATGGAGCGTAGGATAGTTATGAGGTATGCACTTAATCTTATAGTTGACTTGTATTTTGAGTTTTGAAAGATTATTGACACCTTTAAAAGAGGCATGTTCTTCACCTATGTGGCAAGAAGAGCAAATGCAGAGAATAAGGAGCTTGAGATAAAGGAAGAGGTTGTGCGGTGGGAAGAAGGTACTTGCTTGATTCTATACTTGTTTTAAGATCTTCAAGTAGTTTCTTAAATACGATCCTTTATGTTTGCTTGTTTTAATGACATTTTCTTTGTAATCGAATTTGGCCTAACAAAGATATCATATCTTGCTCTTCTGTTTTGTGTTATTTCTAGAACCTATTAATTGGATAATATAGATGGCTTATGGTCCTACTACATTAGAAAGTTTTTGTTGTGTCATCTCTCTTTGTTATTACTTTTATAGTTCATGATCAAGACTTCTAGTTTCATGGGTCATCTCACTTGGAGGTTGATTCTATTTGATTTTGACTTTGTTGTTTAAATTGTTTTATTGGTATTAGGCTCAAGGCATGTCAGCTATCAAAGTATTAAATGACATGGAACGATATGGGATGAGTGCTAGTTGCTTAATGATTTTGACGTTGTTGTTTAAGCGGTTATGCTAGTATCGATCCAAAGACGGATTGATACGCGAACCATCGTGGGTTGTATATACTAAAAGGCTCAGATCACTCGACACGGGCTTTTACCACTCAAGAATAAATCCAATCGTTACCTACGGATGACTCAGATTTGACCTATTTCAATGGTTAGATCTATTTAAAAGGGATTTTAAATCCTTTTGTCCTCTTTCACCCACTTTCACTCTCTCAAACTCTTAACTCTTAAATTTTTCTCAATTTCTTATCTCATTCTCACATTTGCACTTTCTTAAAACTTCACAAGCCTGTGATTTGTGGCTTGCAATAAGTTTGGGAGGCTAATTAGATGGGCTTAACACCTAAGTAAGAAGAAGAATTCTCTAATTAAAGGTAAGTAATAACTTTTCAATCGCATTCCACAACCCTAAAAGTCCAAAGACATGGTAGCGACATGGACAATAGTGTCTCAATTGATGATGACGATGATGCAAGAGAGTTGATGGTCCCGTTGTTGCTATCGTCGGTTGAGGCACTCATCCATGTTGCTTTCATATCTGAATCGAACAGTTATTAAAAGTGAATGAAAAGTTGTCCATATACTTTTAATTAGAGGGTTATTCTTAGGTGTTAATCCTCCTTCATTAGCCTCAAAAGCTTGATCAAATCCATAAATCATAGTTTTATGAAGTTTTAAAACTGTAAATGTGAAAATGAGAGAAAGAAGAAGTAAAAAAGATTGAGAGAAAATAAAAGTTTGAGGGAGTAAAAGGGCAAGAAAGGTTTTAAAATCCTTTAAACTGGATTTGACCATTGGAAAGGATCGACTTGAGTTGTCTCAATAATGGTCGATATTTGATCATTAAGATCGTTACAAGTCGGTAACAATCGGATTTCAACCATTATCGAGCGGTACAAGCTCGTACATAATCGTCATATCAAGGTCCATGATCCGAATCGTAGGTGACATGCATAAAATTCTGGTTCATGCACCACCATCAAAGTCATCTAAAAGTGAACCTTCTTGTATGTGCATCTAGAAAAGGAAAATTCATCTATGATTGTCTTTTGCATGTTCAACATGATCATGCACACTCATGACTTAAATAGTTGAAATGAGTCCATTGAGTGTATCGGTGCCCACATATTTTTAGCAACGACATAGTTTTGTTATTTTTATCACATCGGTGCTATGCATGTTTAGATATATTAGGACATAGTTATCACCGAGTATCTTATACCTATTCTTGGATCTGATGATAACAACATCTAGTACTTGTTTCTTAAGACAAAGACATGATCTTCCTCTAATGTAAATCTACACCATAATATATGGAAGGTACAGTTGTTTTGTTTTACTCTTTCTTTTCAAGTTCTGTTTGCTCGTATCTGCATTTAGATAGAAGCATTAAAATAACTCGACACCAAAATAGATGGAAGGTACAGTTGATTTTTTCCTTTCTTTTCAAGTTCAGTTGGCTGTGATATCTGCATTTAGATAGCATTAAAATGAACCATTAAAAGTAAACATCCCGATGGTTAACATAAACTTGAGATGATGTAGAATGGACTGTAACATTGCTTAGTTCTTTGCATTTTCACACATCACATTGGATGACTCTTTCAAACTGTTTACATAATACCTTGTTGAATTATTGTGTCGACTTGTCTGAAGTTGGAAACCAGCACAAACTATTGATATTTACATAAACCTCGCCATTGGATGTTTATTTATAAGCCTTCTTGTTTTTATTTGGATGTCAACTATCTATCAAATAGTTTTCTATGTCCATTCCAGATTCTTATGCCTACATGTCTAAATTGTTGAAGTGGTAAATGCATTTCCTTTTGATTTGCAAGGTTTTTGAGGAACATTTGTGCATAGCTCTAGTACAAAATTGTCAATCCTGAAGGCTCTATGAAATTTCAGGAATGATTTTGTGGAAAATAAATAACGTTCTGTGGTGAATCTTATCAAGAAGTCATTTAACAAAATCCCAACTTAGTTTTGATTGCATTTTAAATGGTTTCCATAAGTAAATTGTTACAAATTCTTATCTACAATTTATATTCTTACCATAAGGCACATAATCAACTCTGCTCCTCGTTTTCCTTTCTCTGAAGAAGTCAATTGGTTCTTGTTTTGGGGCTAATTGGTGAATTGCCTGCTCTTCAAAGTGATACTAGATGTTGCTCAAGGATATGCAAACCTTAGTTTAGTTTTCTTTTTCATTCTGATTTTATTTCATACTACACCTTAGTGGAAGTATAATTTTGCATATTTTATTTTTACTATAAGGCAATCTACCCTTTTAAGCTGCATTCTTCCCGATGGATTGGATATGAGGAACTTGATCGAAAATGACTTGGTTCAGATCAATTATAAGTCGGTAAATTAAACTATCATGGCCTCATACTCTTCTTGCCATCAAAACCTACTCCAGCAGTTAGATCCTACCTAAGTCTTTCACTTAGAAGATAAAAATAAAAAGAAGAAAGAAGTTGGTTTCTAAGTTTGAAATGAAAACCTAATATTAGATTTGTCTATCACTTCTTAACCGTCCATTTTATACTTCATTCCACAGAATCCTTGCATCTCTTCTTCAGTCAAAAGCTTCATTGTTGCTGTTGATACTACAAACACTTCCTTGTTTCTTTGCTGTATAGTGCTGATGGTTACCATGAGGACGTGAAGTTTAACAAATTCCACTCATAATGTAGCCCTTTGCTTGTAGAACATGTTGTCTATCTCATCGAATACCGAGTTGTGGACTCCAAATTGCTTGGTTGAGAGGTGCTGCTATCAGTCCATGTAGCTAAACCATAAAGGTTGTTTGGTGCTTGCTATATTTCTGCTTTGCAAATAAAATCCCATTGTCGAGGAGCCAAATAAACTGAAACAACATGCATTTTATGTTTCAGCTCTATTATATGATATACACTTTCTTGAACACAAGCATTTGCATGCATTGAGCATGTTCGATTTCGTCCTCCTTTAGAGCAGGACTTCTCCGCTTGTCTTTTCATTGCTTTGAGGTAGAGATATATATATTTTGAATTAAAGGGCTAAAAACTGAGGTCGAGGTGAGATGAGATGGTCAACCTCTGGCTTCTTGCTAGTAATGTTCATTTTGTCTCCTCTAGTCTCCAAGAGCTCCAAGGTGCTCTTTTTTTTCCCTTTATTCTTCTTGTGTACTGTCGTCACGCTTTTGTATTTTGTGTTTGTTGTTGGGATTTATTGAATTCTTCATGTGGTGGAGTCACTGCTAATCCCAAGGAGCACCTTGGCCTCAGAAGAGCTTCCAACCTATTGATTTCAGATTTATTGCATGAGGTTACAAATTTTACCATGGCACAAATTAAGAGGACTAAGGGTGCATCCAAAAATGCAATGGTCAACACAATTTTAGAATTTAACTTATCTATTTTTCTTTTGGATTATGTCTTGTTTTCACTACCTATCTTGTTCTCTTTATTATTTTTAGCTTATGTCTCTTTGGCATTTGTTTTCCACTCTGTCTAAATAAAAACCCAGCCTATATGGAGGACAAGTAATCAAGTTGCTTTCCGTAAGATCTAGTTTATAAGATTTATCAAGGTATAGTTAAAGTTTTTTGGGCCAAAATTATGCCACAATGTTTAGATTGAGCTTTTCTTTTAAATTCTACTGTTAAGCTTTTGAGTTTAATGTTCAAGGCATGCTTTTCTTTTCTCCGTAATACGACCATGCATGTAGTTCCTTCTTTCATTCTACTATCATGCTATTGAAAGATAAGAGTTTGTGATTAAGAGGTTCCGTAGTCTTGGCAAGCATTTTGTGGAACTAGCTATACTAAAACATCAAAAAGGCTGTTGCGTTTAGTGTTTTTCTTGCAATTCATGGATGTGTATTATTTGTTAGAGTTCATGATTAGAGATCATTGAAGATGATTTGTTTCCATTGGTCGTCCTTATAAATGATTCTATTTGCTTTAATCTTCGTTGTTTTAATATTTTCACTTATATTTGATTCAGGTTATTTCACTTATCAACATCCAGAAATACCCCTAGAATCTTAGCAAAATTTGAGCAAATCGAACCCAAAAGTTTGACAAATTTAATATTTAATAATTCATAGAAACTGTACCAGTTTGACCTTAAATAAAATGTTCATGTGCATTTTGTCCTTGCCACATTGTCATTTAAAGGCAACAACATTTAGGTATGTCTTTTCGATGCAGCTATGGATTTATGGTTTATACACTGAAGTTCTATTTAGTTAGTTGCTTTCTAATTTGCATTGGGTTTATTCGTTTAGCTTATGAAGAGGTATGCTTGTTTATATCTTTGGATATTAGATAGTTTGCTTACATGTCCATCCCATATTGTAGATCTACTATCTATTTTGATTAAATGCCTACAATATGAGACAAGTAGTATCAGAGTTGCCATATTTATTTCTTCTAATTATGAATTCTCATATCTGATTTCTATGGAGTAATTTTTGCATGCATTACCATGATTTGGCTTGACATCAATCTGACCCGTTTTGTTAATCCTTATAGGGCTGCTTGGATCCTTTAAAGAATTTATTGACGATAGGACAAGTGTATTGTACTAGATCTTTTCTAACCATTTTATTACATTTAACCAGTTTTTTAGTCTGTTTCTACATCAAAACCGTGGAACTTCTGAGCTTCAACAATAGCATTACATGGTTTGCTCTAATTTGGTTGCATCTTAAGTCCACAAGATCCATAAATAAACATTATTCTCTCTTTGAACATGTAACATGTTAATTCTTAACTTGGAGGATCATTTTATTTTTCCTTTTTCTTTTGATGATCAAGTGTGCTTGATAAGTACGTTCAGCAAAAGCATAATTTCAACAAGAACAACTTCTATAATATCTTTGCAGTTAGTGGAATAAACATGATTTGCTCTTTTGCACATATTTTTGTAGTTATTGTGGAATGAAATTTCATGTAGTCAGTTGGTTTATTAGCTCTTTTGTGCTATTAATATGAATACTATCTTTTCTCACATTTTCAGGTTGTCGGTTTTGGTTCTTAGTTGCATGAAGTTCCCATCTATAGCCAAAGTGGCCTTTCAGATTTTCATGGTTTATTGCTTGGTTACAAATTTGATCAACCTCTATAAGCTGATATTAAGTCATAGCTGTTAGGAGAAAAACAAGTCTCCTGATACCAGGTTCAAAGAAGCAAGAAAGAATAAAACACAAATAAAGACACAGATTACGTGGTTCACTCAAACTATGATGTCCACGAAGTACGCTTCAGATCTTTATTATAGGGAGAAAAATTAGTCTATAAAAAACACTTAGACTCAAACTCTTGGCAGCTTCTGGCTCTGCTCTACATGCCCTTCTCAAGAGTGTGTACACCAAGGAAAGAGAGATCACATGTAACCCACTAATGTAAATAGCCCTTAACAACCTTTAGTTTTATTCATAAATCAGAAAATTGGTTGTAACTTCTTTTACTAAGTCAAATGTAACTTTTAACAACACTTTTACTAAGTCAAAGATGACTTCTAATGATAGCGGGGTGGTTTGTCAAAAAAGTTAAAAGCTAGTTGTAAATTGTCATTTTGTCAACTAGAAACATGTTGGCTTTGTTGGTCAAAACTTACTTGAGGAGTTACTTTATTGTATTATGATATATGCATCAACCTCCTTACTAGCCCACTTCCAATTTAGGACTAATGGGGTCTCACAACCTCTTCATCTCAAATGTCATCATTGTTCTAAAATTTATCATTTTTAGGCAGTATTTTGGCACACAGAACTACAATTATGGCTCTGTATTTCATATATCTTTACTATCTACAGGTTTCTTATTCTTTTCTTCCATTAGAACTATAAACTTCATCATAGGATTTGATTATATGGACATCAAGAATAACAGTTTAATCTTGTAATTGGTTTGTCACTGTGCTTGCTTGATATAATTTCTTTCTGTTACCATTTTTAACTGTTTAGTTGTAAAACTGATTTAAAATAGAGGATACATTTGTTGATGACCAATGACAAAGATGGCCCGTAGCTTCTTTCTTTGTCTTGAGATTTAAATGTCCTCCCATCCCTATGCTATTTCAATTACTTGCTTCTGTCAAACCTTTTTTCATGGGATTTCGTCACGGTATATTCTTGTTGTGGTTTATTTCAGTTTCCTTCCTCTTTGTAGTTCATAGCAATTTGTTGCCTGCATTTAACTAAAGGGAAGCCCATGTTGCACATTAAATTTCTTTGAGAGAAATTTGGAAGAAATAATTGGCAAATATATGTAAGATTATTCTCAGAAGACACTTCAACAGAAGTCATAATTCTTATGTAGATGTTTATGTAATTATCAGTGTCAAAGTTGTTTCTTATGTAGATGTTTCTTATGTAGTAATGTCAAAGTTCTTATGTAGACATTTATGTAATAATTGGCATGCTGATTCTTTTTTCCCTAGTGTCTTTGTTATGCTACATAACTAGCTTCCTTTACACACAAAATTATGTAGCATGTTGTTGCACTAACTAGATTCATGCACTATCTGAATCTGGATTAGAATCTTCAAAGAGTACAATTTGCAACAGAAACTTTTGCTTTATCTTACCATTGATAGTGTCATTTAATTCCAGGCCATGGAATGCAACAAAAGGAATTGAAAGTCGCTAGAGCAGTCAAGCAAAGAAAAACAAAAAAAATTGAGGATCACACTATGAGAATTATGTGGCTGCTTCATGAGTGTCTTGTCTTTCTTTGAGAATTCAAGAAAAAGAAGGCAAGAACCTATCTCTTGCTTAAAAAAAGCAAACGATTATATTCTTTTTATCGGTCTTTACTTTTCGTGCTTCTGAATAATTGAATTCTTTTTTCTTCTATGGTTTTATTTATTTTGTTACCATTCATCTGTCTACTACTTGCAATGGAAATTTATGATCCTACAATAACTTTAGAGGATGAGCAAATCTTTTTCTTCCCCTACTTGTAATGATTTTTTTCTGAATTAGATTTCTTGGGTTTATTGCTTTTTCTTTGGCCTTCTTGTTTTCTTGATACTATGAAATCTCCTTGTTGTCCTTGGTCTATATCCTTATTTTTTGTAGGAGGCATCAGTTAAATATGTCAAGATCCTGAGTTGCTGATGCTGCTCATCACAATAAGCAACAATATACAAAAGCAAGTTCTCACAAGTAGATCTATTCCCACAATCTCGTCATCAAACACCAATGGTAATCATGTCTTTGACTTGTGTTGGGTGTTGTGGCATAATCATAGTTTTCCCTGATTCGGGTTACTAGAAAAAGATCCAAAGAGGGATGCCCGAATCATAGGCTTTCATCTTAGAGGTGGAGAACATGGCTCTAACAAGGTTAGATGAGGAGGGATGCCAAGGTATGCACAATCTCTAACCCAGTGCCTCCTCTCCAACTACGACCCTCGATGCTCCCTCACCAGCCGAGTGTCCCCTTCAACCGTAGAAGCAAAGCAGAGTAGCCACTGGCGCCCATCACTGGATCTAATCTCCAGCTCCGCTCCCTCCAACCGGCAGTCTGACCACTGCCTCTTCTTCCTCCCTTACTATTACATGCGTATGTGGCTTTTTCAACAGCGATCAGTTTCATCAATCCAACCATCCACGCAGTCCAATCCAAAAGTAATCGGTATTCCTTTCTTCTACAATGTGTTCATTGACTACTTCTCTCGTTTCTGTCAGTGTTATTACAGGAAGCACTAGTACCTCTCACTGTACGGGATCAATCTCCATCAATGCTGACGTCATCATCCCCTTCAAATTATCAAGACGAAACTATGCATCATGGTGTGCTCAGTTCACTAATCTCCTCTTTGGATATGATTTATTATGATATGTTGATGGATCCTTCAGTTGTCCACCAGCAATAATTGATATCCCGGGAACAACAAGTCAAGCACCGAATCCAGAGCATAAACTGTGGTTACGACAGACCATCCTATTCTTCAAGCGATTCAACCTCCAGTGCTGTTGCACCACTTATATCTTCATGCGTCAAGCATGGTGTAAGTTACAAACTACCTTGGCAAATCGCTCACGTATGCTCGGCCTTCTCTCGGTTGTGAATATAAATCAAGAAGGAAGTACCTCTCACTGTGCCATTGTCGCCGCCCCTACATAGGTGGTGACTACCCTTGCTTGTTGACAGTCGACCTCCTAAGGGACGGGCACTACTGCCTTTACGGCCGGCGCCACGCCCGCTAGCGGCACCTCCATGGGCGTTGCTCCTACAAGCGCTCCTGTGAGCAGTCGCCCTTACAGGTGGTAGCTTTTGCCCGCAAGCGCCGCCCCTTATTATTGAAAACTCATTTTTAGATTGATAAATTGCCCGAGCTAGACGATAAACTCAAGTTAGTTAGGCTTCAAAATCTATTTACCAAAATTATTATTCTTACATAAAAAATATATAGAAATTTTGTTCAATCATTAAGTTTCGATTTATGTTAACTCGCTATTTAGATATTAATGACACCTAAATGTAATTATAAATTTTGGCAAAAGTAAGTTAATATAAGCTCCAAGTTGTCAATTGAAAATATTTTTATATTTGTAATAATATTTCAAAAGTGATATTATTATAAAAAAATTATTCTTAGTAAAAACTTTGAAAATATAAATATTATCTTTTTATCTCAAATATAGTTGAAATTTTTTTTAGAAATTTAATTTCAGTGAAACAAACCGATGTCTCTTAATATCAATAAATCAACACAAGTCTAGTGATTTAATTTCTTAGATAGCAATTGAATAAACCAACTTTAATATGTTATGTTTTGGTGGGCAAATATATGGTTGTTATTTAGTAAGTTATTTACATCTCAATGATAACTAATTAATGAAATTTCAAAGAAAAAATATTAGACTTTTGCTTGTTGGTTTCACTAAAAGTACCAAAAAGTTATTAGTTGGTATAAATTTCACTTATATATATATATATATATATATATATATATATAAGTATTTTTTATATTTAAAAAATATATAACATTCATTTTTAGTATTTAAAGTATTTTAAGATAAGTTTATTTTATTTAAAACCTTAAGTGATATAAAATTAAATTTGTCAATTGATATCAATTAAAAAATTAAATAAAAATAATTATCAACTATATATTTTTAATGTATAAAATTTTTATATATAATCTTCTATTTTATAATATATGAATATTATTAGTATATTATTGGTTATTTCTAATTTATGGTTTATAATTTTATATTTTCTTAGAAAACAATTCATACTCTCATTCATCAGTTTGATCTTTTGTCTTTGATTGCAAATGGACCCCTAATAAAATGCTCTAGTATTATATAGGAAAATCTTGATAAAATATTGGGTATTCATAAATCAAAGAAGAGAATATTGAACAGAATATATATATATATATATTTCAAAAACTCATTTTTAGATTGACAAAATAGTAAACTCGAGTTAATTACATTTCAAAATCAATTTAACAAAATTATTATTCATAAAAAGTATATACAAATGTTGTTGGATTATTAAGTTTCGATTTATGTTAATATGTTATTTAGACATTAATGGCACATAGACCAAATTTAAATTTTGGCAAAAATAAGTTTATATAAGTTTCTACATTATAATGAAAACTAATTAATAAACTTCCTAAAGAGAAAATATAAGACTTTTACATATTGATTACATTAAAAGTGCCAATAAGTTATTAGTTTGTATATAAGTGAACATATATATATATATATATATATATATATATATATATATATATATATAATTAGTGACTTAAAATTTAGAAAACTAAAGCAATTTTTGAACAATTTGAATATAAAATCACTTGAACATTATCAAAGATAATTTTATAAAATTTTCAAATTATTTTTAAAATTTCAATTACATATTTTGAAATTAGATAATACTAATATTTTATCCTATTAAAAAAATATAGAACTAATTTTTTTTTACATTTTGAAAAAATATATAAAAATTTATATTTAGGATTTAAAGCATTTAATATAAGTTTGTTTTATTTCAATCCTTAAGTGATATAAAATTAAATTTGATATTTAATCTTAATTAAAAATATAAAATTAAATAAAAAATAATTATCATATATATTTTAAATTAATTTTAAAGATTTTTAAATGCATGCAATTTTTATATGATATTTTCTATTTATATAATATATAAATATTACTAAAATATTATTTGTTATTTCTAATTTATAGTTTATAATTTTTATATTTTCTTAGAAAATAACTCATAATTTCATTCAACAATTTGATCTTTGTCTTGGATTGCATTTGGATCCTCTAATAAACGAGATGATTCCCAATAGCAATTGATACTTATTATGCGGTCATGAATAGGATAACCATGACACGTGTTCCTTGTTCACATTCCATCAAATTTCATACCTTAAAACAACTCTTGAATTTAAGTAAAAGTCTATATTCTCTCGATCCTAAATGCGAGAGGTTTTTACCCAGATAACGAATGTACAATATCTTTCGTATTCTCAAAATATCAGTAAAGTAAAAACCTGCAATCCAATGCAACAAACAATCAATGGCAACGATTGTATCAAGTTCATATATATGTCAACAAATTTAGAAACCAACTTATCGACTATAATATTCTTATAAAAAACTATTTTTTTTGTTCTAATATATTTCCTCTATTCATAAAGATCATATATGTCAAACGATTCCAAATAAGCATCCACAACTAATGGATGCTACCTTAGAACTAATTAAAGTACTTGTGTATTTGAATACTTCAATTTGTCTATTAATTATTTAGCTTCTGAACTCTATATGTTTTTTCATTTTGGACACCTATTATTATTTTCACTATAATATTATAAACCCAAGTACCTTAAATGATAGAAAAATTTAAAAAACTCTAGTAGCATATTAGGAATCCTGATAAAATGTTGGGTATTAAGAAATCAAAGAATAGAGTATCAAATAGAAAATATTATATATATTTTTAGTTCTAAAACTCATTTTTAGATCGACAAAATCCTCAGCAAAATGATAAACTCGAGTTAGTTAAGCTTCAAAATCTATTTACCAAAATTATTATTCATTCTTAAAAATATATACAAATTTTATTGGATTATTAAGTTTCAATTTATGTTAATTCGCTATTTAGACATTAATGGCACCTAAATCCAGTTATAAATTTTGGCAAAAATAAGTTAATATAAGTTCCTACATTTTAATTTAAAATATTTTTATATTTGTGATAATGTTTAACAATTGATATTATTATACATTTTTTCATCCTTAGTAATAACTTTGAAAGATAAATATCATCTTTTTATCAAACCAATATGTCTCTTAATATCAAGAAATCTAGACAAGTCTAGTGATTTAATTTCTACGATAATAATTGAATAATGATATATTTAGTAACTCCTTATTAACTTCAATATGCTAAGTTTTGATACACAAATTTATGGTTTTTACTTTATAAAATTTTTATTTGGATATCCTGTACTCATACAATAAGAACAATTGACATTACAATATGATCCGGGCCACTAAACATTTCAAATAAGAATGAGCAACCAAAAAGAAGAACAAGATAGAAACAAATTAGACTTGCTTGAAAAACTAAATGGAAATAATCATAATTGGACGCAGTAGTGGTAGAGAAAACCACCAAAAAAAGGAGAAGGATAAGAGATGTCATGCTTCGTTATCGTAGTGAATGTACTCTACTCTAAGGGTTTTTCCTCTTCTATATATGATCATCACTAGCATACATGTGCTTCTTTATATGCAGAGAGAGATTGTTTTGCAGAGAAAAGATGATTTACCTCTGAAGCACTTATTTATTTCAATACAAAGACATCTTATGCAAAGAGAAGATCTCTGAAGCACCTATTTCTTTCTATGCAGAGACATATTCTTCTACATAGATAAAATGATTAAGTGATATAAAATTAAATTTGATATCCAATATCAATTAAAAATATAAAAATTTAAATAAAAATAATTATCAATTTTATATTTTAAATTTGTTTCAAAAAATTTTAAATACATACATTTTTTATATTATTTTTTATTTTTATAATATATGAATATTACTAGTATACTATTTGTTATATCTAATTTAATGTTTATTTTTTTATATTTTCTTAGAAAATAACTCATACTCTCATTCATCAGTTTTATTTTTGTCATGGATTGGATGTGGATCCCTAATAAATAAGTTAATTCCACACTAGTGAAGTTTTTACTGTCACAAAAACGATAGCTACTTATTCTAGGGTCATGAATAAGATAACCACGATATGCGTTTCTTATTCACGTTACCTCAAATTTTATACTTTAAAGCAGCCCTCGACCGTAAAAAATGAAATCCATATTCTCTCGATCTTAAACACGAATGGTTTTTACCATAATAATCATATGTACTAATCGAAGGATATCTTTCGTAGGCTCAAAAATCAATAACGTAAAACCAAAGAATAGGTAATAAACAATCGGGAGGCAACACCTACATCGATTCATATCTACATCAGCAAATTTGGAGATTATCGGTTGTAATATTCCTATTAAAAATATATTTTCACTCTAATATATTTCCTCTTTATATATATATATATATATATATATATATATATACACACACACATAAATGTATAGATATATATTATTAGTCAATGAAATCAATTATTGAATAATTTGAATATAAGATTACTTGAACATTATTAAAGATAATTTTATAAAATTTTTAAATTATTTTCTAAAACTTCAATTACATATTTTTTAAATTAAAATTACTAGTTTTTTATCCTATTCAAAAATATATAACTAAAGTTTTTATATTTTAGAAAAATGTATAAGATTCATTTTTAGGATTTAAAGCATTTAAGATAAGTTTATTTTATTTAAATTCTTAAGTGATATAAAATTAAATTTGATAATTAAAATTAATTTAAAAATAAAAATAAATAAAAATAATTACCATCTATATATTTTAAAAGCATAAAATTTTTATATATTATTTTCTATTTTATAATATATGAATATTACTAGTATATTATTTTCTATCGTTGTTGTGATATCTTTCGTATGCTCAAAAAATCAATAACATAAAAATCAACAATCTAGTGTAACAAATAATCGAGGAGGCAAAAGCGTATCAAGTTTATATCTTCATCAATAAATTTGGAGACCAACTTATTGACTATAATAATTTTATTAAAAAATATATTTTCTATTCCAATATATTTTCTCTCTTTTTAAAGATTCTTGTCAAACAATTCCAAATAAGTATCCACAATTTATGGATACTACCTTAGAACTAATTAATGTACTTGTCGGTTTAAATATTTCAATTTGTCTATCCATTATTTAGCTTCTAAACTCTATGAGTTTTGCCTTTTGGACAACTTTTATTTTTTACTATAATATTATAAACCTAAGTACCTTAAATGATAGGAAAATTTAAGAAACTCTAGTATCATGTTGAAAATCTTGATAAAATGTTGGATATTAAGAAATCAAAGAAGAGAATATATGATAGAATATATATATGTATTTATATATATTTTTTAGATTAAAATTTATTTTAGATCGACAAAGTGTGCTAGCTAAATTGTAAACTCAAGTTAGTTATGCTTCAAAATATATTTACCAAAATTATTATTCTTATATAAAAATATATACAAATTTTGTTCAATCATTAAGTTTCGATTTATATTAATTCACTATTTTGGCATTAATGGCACCTAAATGCAATTATAAATTTTGGCAAAAATAAGTTAATATAAGCTCTAACTTTTCAATTTAAAATATTTTTAATATTTATAATAATGTTTTGAAAGTGATATTATTATAAAAATATTTTTAATATTTATAATAAGCTCTAACTTTGAAAAGATAAATATTATCTTTTAATCTCAAATATAGTTAGAAAAGTTTCGAGAAATTTAATTTCAATGAATCAAACCAACATGTCTCTTAATATCAATAAATCAAGACAAGTTTAGTGATTCAATTTCTATTATAGTAATTGAATAATGATATATTTAATCTCTTTATCAACTTCAATATACTAGGTTTTGATGGACAAATATATGTTTATTACTTTATAAGTTATTTGCATCTCAATGATAACTAATTAATAAACTTTCCAAAGGGAAAATATTAGACTTTTGCTTGGATCCACTAAAAGTGTTAATAAGTTGTTAGTTGGTATAAATTACATATATATATATATATATATATATATATATATATGTAAACATATAGATATATATTATTAGTCAATTAAAAGTTTCAAAAATTAAAGCAATTATTAAATAATTTAATATAAAATTACTTAAAAATTATCAAAGATAATTTTATAAAATTTTAAACTATTTTTAAAATTTCAATTACAAGCTTTTGAAATTTGATAATACTAATTTTTATACTATTAAAAATATATAACTAAAGTATTTTACATTTTAAAAATGTATAAGATTCATTTTAGGATTAAAGAATTTAAGATAAGTTTATTTTATTTAAGTCCTTAAGTGATATAAAATTAAATTTGATAGTCAATATCAATTAGAAAAATAAAAATAATTATCAACTATATATTTTTAAATGTATAAAATTTTTATATTTTTCTATTTTATAATATATGAATATTACAAATATATTATTGGTTATTTCTAATTTATGGTTTATACTTTTTATATTTTCTTAGAAAATGACTCGTACTCTCATTCATCAGTTTTAATTTTTGTCTTTGATTGCATATGGACCCCCTAATAAACGAGATGATTTCACACTAGCATCATTTTCATTGTCCCAGCAACCATAGCCACTCATTCTAAGATCATGAATAGGATAACCATGACACGTGTCCCCTGTTTATGTTCTGTCAAATTTCATACTTTATAGTAGCCCTCGAACTTAAGAAATAAATTTATATTCTCTCAATCATAAACGTGACAAGTTTTTACCTTGATAACGATATATACAGATCGATGGATATCTTTCGTATTCTTAAAAGATCAATCATGTAAAAATGAGCAATTCAGTGCAACAAACAATCAGGGAGACAACAACTATTTTAGGTTCATATCTGCGTCAACAAATTTAAAGACCAACTTATCGACTGTAATATTCCTATTAAAAAATATATATCTCATTATAATATATTCCCACCATGCATAAAGATCTCATATGTCAAATGATTCCAAATAAGAATCCAAAACTAATTAATGCTACCTTAGAACTAAGTAATGTACTTATCTACTTGAATATTTCAATTTGTCTATCTATTATTCGGCTTCTAAACTCTGTGTGTTTTTCATTTTAGACAACTTTTCTTATTTTTACTAAAATATTATAAACCCAAGTACCTTAAATGATAGAAAAATTTGAAAAACTCAAGTATCATGTTGAGAAATCTTGATAAAATGGGTATTCAGAAATCAAAAATAGAGTATCGAATAATATATATATATATATCAAAACTCATTTTAGATTAAAAAGTGCCCGAGCAAAATGGTAAACTCGAGTTAATTAGGCTTCAAAATCTATTTAATAAAATTATTATTCTTTTATAAATATATATATTTTTTGTTGGATTATTAAGTTTTGATTTATTTTAATTCGTTATTTAGACATTAATGGCACATATATCTAATTTAAATTTTGACAAAAATAAGTTTATATAAGTTCCTACATTTTAATTTAAAATATTTTGTATATTTATAATATTATTTTGAAAGTTATATTATTTTAAAAATTTTAATCCTTTGTAATAACTTTGAAAAAATAAATATCATCTTTTTTATCTCAAATATAATTGAAAAAAATTCAAGAAATTTATTTTAAATGAATCAAACTAATATGTCTCTTAATATCAAAATATGGCAAGTCTAGTGATTCAATTACTATTATAGGAATTAAATAATGATACATTCAATAACTCTTTATCAACTTTAAAATACTGGGGTTTGGTGGACAAATCTATTGTTGTTACTTCGTGGTTATTTATATTACAATGAAAACTAATTAATAAACTTCATAAAGAGAGAATATAAGACTTTTGTTTGTTGGTTCCACTAAAAGTGCCAATAAGTTATTAGTTTGTAATATATATATATATATATATATTAGTCAATTAAATGTTTACAAAATTAAATCAATTCTTGAACAATTTGAATATAAAATCACTCCAACATTATCAAAGATAATTTTATAAAATTTTTAAATTACTTTTAAAATTTTAATTACATATTTTTGAAATTAGATAATACAAATATTTTATCCGATTCAAAAAATATATAACTAAAGTCTTTTTATATTTTTAAAAAATGTATAAGATTTATTTTTAGGATTTAAAGCATTTAAGATAAGTTTATTTTATTTAAATCCTTAAGTGATATAAAATTAAATTTTACAGTTAGTCTTAATAAAAACAAAAAATTAAATAAAAAATAATTATTATATATATTTCAAATTACTTTAAAATATTTTTAAATGTATATAATTTTTATATATTATTTTTAGTTTATATAATATATAAATATTACTAATATTATTTATTATTTCTAATTCATGGTTTATTTTTTTATATTTTCTTAGAAAATAACTCACAATCTCATTCATTAGTTTGACCTTTGTCTTGGATTGCATTTAGACCCCATAATAAATGAGATGATTCTACACTAGCACAATTTTCGTTGTCCCAACAGTGATTGACACTCATTCTGTGGTCATAAATATGATAACCATGACACATATTCCTTGTTTACATTCCATCAAATTTCATACTTTAAATTAGCTCTCGATTTTAAGAAAAAAGCCGATATTCTCTTGATCTTAAACACGAGAGGTTTTTACCCTGATATTCGTATGTACCAATCGAAGGATATCTTTCGTATTTTTAAAATATCAATAGCATAAAAACTAGCAATCAAGTGTAACAAACAATTGGTGGCAACAATTGTATCAAGTTCATATCTGTGTCAACAAATTTAGAAACCAACTTATCGAAATATTTCTATTAACAAATATATTTTTGTTCCAATATATTCTCTCTCTTCATAAAGATCACATATGTTAAACGATTCTAAATAAACATCCATATTTAACGGATGCTACCATAGAACTAAGTAACGTACTTGTCTATTTGAAAATTTCAATTTATCTATCAATTATTTAGCTTATGAACTCTATGTTTTTTTTATTTTGGACAACTATCATTATTTTTCACTATAATATTATAAACCAAAGTACCTTAAATGATAGAAAAATTTAAAAAGCTATAGTATCATGTTAGGAAATCCTGATAAAATGTTGGGTGGCAAAAATAAGTTAATATAAGTTCCTACTTTTAATTTAAAATATTTTTTATATTTATAGTAATGTTTAGAAAGTGATATTATTATAAATCTTATCATCCTTAGTAATAAATTTGAAAAGATAAATATCATTTTTTTATCTCAAATATAGTTGAAAAAGATTAAAGAAAATTTAATTTTAGTGAATCAAACTAATGTGTCTCTTAATATCAAGAAATCAAGACAAGTCTAGTGATTTAATTTCTATAATAGTAATTGAATAATGATACATTTATTAACTCCTTATCAATTTCAATATGCTATGTTTTGGTTGACAAATCTATGGTTTTTTTCCTTTGTAAAGTTTTTATCCGAATATCCCTTACTCATACAATAAGAACGATTGATATTGCAATATAATCCGGGCCATTACACGTTTCAAATTAGAATGAGTAACAAAAAAGAAGAACAAGATAGAAAAAAATAAGGCTTACTTGAAAAACCAAGTGCAAATAATTATAATTGGACACAGTAGTGGTGGAGAAAACTACCAAGAAAAGGAGAAGGACTAGAGGTGTCATGCTTCATTATCGTAGTGAGAGCTTGTTCCTAAACCTATGACCATTTAGTGATTGATACTAAATGGGTATTTAGAAACAAGCAAGATGAAAATGATATCATGGTTAGAAACAAAGCTAGATTAATGGCTAAAGGTTTCAATTAAGAAAAGAAATCGATTATGATGAAACCTTTGCTCTCATGGCTAGACTTGAAGCTATAAGGATGCTCCTTGCTTTTGTTTCTTTTAAAAATTTTAAGTTGTTTTAAATAGATATTAGAAGTACTTTTCTAAATAGTTTTATTTCCGAAGAAATGTATGTTGAACAACACCCCAGCTTTAAAAATATTCTTCTTCCTAATCATGTTTTTAAACTTACAAAAGCTCTCTATGGATTAAAACAATCCTCTCGAGCTTAGTATAAAAGACTTAGTTCTTTTCTTATTTTAAATAAATTTTCAGAAGATAAGGTTGATATCATATTATTTTTTAAGTATTTTAAAAATAATTTACTTGTAATTCAAATTTATGTTGATGATATCATTTTGGATCTACAAATGGATCTTTATATGAGTCTTTTACTAAAAAAATGAGTCAAGAATTTTAAATAAGTCTAATGGGTGAGTTAACATTCTTCTTAGGATTACAAATAAAATAACTTGATGATGATATTATTATTAATCAAAATAAGTACACGTTGAACTTGATAAAACGATTTGGGATGGAAAATACTAAAGCATTAAACACTCCCATGAGCATATCTACAAAGTTGGACTTAGATAGTGAAGGAGAAAACTTTGATTAAAAAACTTATAGAGGTATGATAGGAAGTTTATTATACTTATGTCTACAAGACCAGATATCATGTTTAGTGTTGGATTGTGTGCAAGGTATCAATCTAAACCAAAACTCTCTTATTTGAAAGCAGTTAAATGAATTTTTAGATACTTAAAAGGAGCATCTAAACTAGGATTATAGTATTATAAATTAAAGAATTTTGACTTGATTACCTATTATGATGCTGATTTTGGTGGATGTAGAATATATAGAAAAAGCACTATCGGTACATGTCAATTGTTGGGGCATACACTTATTTCTTGGACTTCCAATAAATAAAATTCAGTAGCTTTATCTACCGTAGAAGCAGAATACTAGTGCATGTTGTGTCCAAGTTATTTGAATGAAAAACATACTAGAAGACTATAGAATAAAATTGAAAAATATTCCTATAAAGCATGATAACACAAGTGCTATATGTCTAACCAAAAATCATATTCAACATTCAAGAACTAAACATATTGATTTTAGACATCATATAAATTGTCAAGATATCTCTTTAGAATTTATTGACACTAAGCATCAATTAGCGGATATTTTTACAAAACTCTTAAATGAAGAACAATTTGATTTTCTTAGAAGAGAACTCGGAATGCTAAAAATGAAAGTATATGATTTACTAATCTAGATTTTATCATGATAATAATGTTTAAAAAATTATATTATTATGAAATTATCTTATTATGGATATGAATTATCTATATCATTATTTACAAAAAATTTGCTAAATTACATGAGATAATTTTAAAATGCATGAGTAACTCTTAAACTCTTGAATCTTCTTGGATTTCTTAGATTTTTGAGCTTATCTTTGAAAATTTCTTTTCAAATTCATCTCTATAAAATTGAAAGTTCTTGTTAATAATATTTTTGTAACTCTTCCTTGTTTTCTTTCATTCTTTTTCACAAGAGGAAGAAAGTTCTTTATGAATCATATTGTATTTTAAAACGGGAGAGCAAAAATTCATAAGTCTAAAATCCTTAGTCCCACTTCTTACCTTTTTTTTTATGACAGAGGGGGAGAAATTGATGTTAATGACTTATGTAATTGAATAGATGTTTGTGACTTATGTAATTAAATGAGTGTTAATGACTTATGTAATAACTTAAGAAATTTTTTTTAAAATATTTAAAATTCATGATAATCCTTGATGCGTTGATGACATGTGTTGATAACATGATAATTCTTGATGCATTGATGACATGATACTTTAAAAGCAAATTATTGTTGATATATATATATATATATATATATATATATATATATATATATATATATATATATATATATATCTTATTGCAATCCTTAAAATATTGATTGCCCTAATTCACTTGAATTCAAGAGTGAGTGATTCTCTTGAATTTAAGTCCTTTTATCATGACATGAATTTAGAAGGAGTTAGAATTAACTCCATCATCAATTGATTGTCATCATCAAAAAGGGGGAGATTGTTGAATCTTGAATTTTGATGATGAGATCAATTGATGAGTGTTTATCTAACAAGTGTGTTAGAGGAAGATTTGCAGGTCTAACTATGACAGGAGCAATGAAGTTACAATCAGATGATGGGCCAAGATCAAGCTTAGGCATCAGGCCGGGTTTGGATGATGCAGTGGGACCTTGTCGGGAGTTCGCTAGAAGATTCACCAAAGGGATCGAAAAACTCGTCGGGAGCATGCCGGGAGATCACCGAAAGAAGACTGGATGACCTACCACAAGAATGTCAGAGGTTACCAGATTGGCAAAAGTTAGATCTTAGTTTAAGCTTCTAATCGTTGAGTCATAGTTAGAAGTGAGTCCTAATTGAGTTAGATTTGGATGAAATCCAAATTAATTCAATAAAGCCCAAGTTGGGTGGTTGAACCATCATACCCAAGAATCTGGGTACTTTTGGCGGTTGACCATGGGTAAACCACCCTACCCTAGTGTTCGGGTGGTTGAACCACCGAGGTTGGTGGGAAAACCGCTTGTACCTAATTTTTCTGAGTATGTTTGATTTTTTGCTCCAATTTCTGAAGCCACTTGGGGTCTATAAATACCCCAAGTATTCTTGTATTCACAACAACTCTTTTTGGGCAATTAAACTCTGTGAAAAAGAAATTATGTGTGATTTGTAAGGAAAAAAAAAGGAAAGGGAGAGAGCTTAGAGTTAGAAATTTTCTCAAAGTCTCCCTTATAAGCAAACTGTAAGGGTTTGGTCTTTACCCAAAGAAGATTGCTAGTAGACGTTGGTGTGCCTCAAGAAGAAGAACTCGGGAGTGGACGTAGGTCGTTGGTGTTGAACAACTATAAGAATTGTGAGTTCATCTTTTACTTTTCTTATTAACGCTTCTGATCTTGTTTACTCTTTGAAAGCAAACATTTCACTTACGACGTTTCTTATCTTTCGAATTTTACTTACGACGTTTCTTATCTTTCAGATTTTCTTCCTCTTTCTTAAGTAATTAATAAGTAAGTAACTTAGTAATCTTCTTATCATTCACTTGCTTTATTTGAATAAGCTTTATATCTTCCTATCGTGCTTAAATCGAAACATTTTTGTTTAAAATAAAAAATTTACACTTACACTAATTCATAATCCCCCACCCCTCTTAGTGCTAATTGATCGGAGAACCATGTGTTATTTTCTCTCTATAGAAGAATCTCTCTGCATATAAAGAAATAAGTGTTTGAGGTAATCATCTTCTCTCAGAAGAATGTCTCTGTAGAAAAAATAGATGCTTCAGAGATAATTATCTTCTCTACAAGAGAATATGTCTCTGAGAGAAAGAAATAAGTGCTTGAGGTAATCATATTCTCTGTAAAATAATCTAAAAGAGAAAATATAAGACTTCTTCTTATTCCCACTAAAAGTGTCAATAAGTTGTTAGTTGATATAAATTATATATATATATATATATATATATATATATATATATATATATATTAATCAATTAAAAATTTAGAAAATTAAAGTAATTCTCGAATAATTTAAATATAAAATCACTTGAATGTTTTCAAAGATAATTTTATAAAGTTTCAAATTATTTTTTAAATTTTAGTTATATATTTTAAAATTGGATGATACTAATTTTTTATCCTATTCAAAAAATATATAACTAAAGTCTTTTTATATTTTATAAAAATATATAAGATTCACTTTTAGGATTTAAAACATTTAAGATATGGGTAAATATCTTTGTCGTTTAAGCTCCTGAGGATATCAACTATTTTTTTTAGATCGAGAGTTGCTTCGAAGTATGAAATTTGATGGAACATAAACAAGGAACTGATGCCTTACTTCTCCTATTTACGACCCCGGAACAAGTAGTCATCATTGCTAGAATAACATAAACTATGCTGATGGGGAGAAATCTCGTTTATCAACAGGTCCATCTATAATCCAAGAAAAGATCAAACTTATGAATGACTTTTCAATAGAGTAGTTGTGCCACTAGGATCTAGAGCCGATCACACTTGAATTTTATTGTAACTCGATGGATGATTCTGTAAGATTATATGATCCTTTATTAATTGAATAAGATATATTATGGATTATTTGGATTCTGATAAAAGATATTAGCCAATATTAAATAAAGTCCATATTATATTGGGATATTTTAGGGGATTCCCTTGATGGAAGGAACTCTCCTAATAACTTACCCTAGACCTTCTGCTCTCGCCTATAAATAGACAGGACCTACTCTAAACCAAGAATGGCATGGTACTATATTAAGAGATTATAGTTATCCTCTTGATCTAGATCAAGAGATTATGGTTATCCTCTTGATCTCCCAAAACCATCAATTAAGGTGGTCCTATGAAAAGATAGGAAGAGAGGAGAAGGGGTCTAGATCTATTCTAGTTTCTCTTGCAGATCGATATTCGGTGTCATTCAGATCTGTCGGGCGATGCTCTTGAAGATCTAATTGGATCTCACGCAGATGACATTTAAAGGTACACATCGTAAACAGATCTAGTATTATTTGATTTAAATCCTAACATAAAAGTTTTTCTGCATAATAGATTGCATAATTATAGTTTTATGCCAACAATTGATATCGAGCCTAGGTTTGAGATCAAAAGAAAATATTAGATATATTATTTTTTTTTACGATGCATGATCCGAATATCTTATTGATCCGTTTTCTTTAATGTTAAGTTTTTATCGTTTGTTTGTGAGCGATTTTTGATGGTTGTGCATCATGAAATAAACGTAGTAATCTTCTGCGTTCTTGGCTAGATCTACGGCAGCACGCGACAGGGTTGCCGCAGCGCCGCTGTAAGGTAGTCGTGGCAAGCAATCGCATCCCAACGGCCGACGACGTAACCATTTGCGGCGGCGGCCGCAGCAGAGCACACGTGAGCCGCAGAACCGCGGCGGCGGGGTAAAAGTGGAAGGTAGGGTTTTTTCTTGAGAAAATTACGGTTTACCATTGAATCAAAAATTACAATTTTATCAATTATGCTTAAATTATAGTTTTGTCATTCACGAAATTACAATTTTATCTTTCTGAATAGGGTTATTTATATTTTTACCCTTGTGATTTATTAATCCTATAATTAAAAAATCTGTAATTCTTTTATATATATTTTTTAGAATTACAGTTTTATCATTATAAAATTAAGAAATTTTGGTTATTTTCTCAATTATAAAATTAATCAATACATAATCTAATAAAATTTAATTATGATTATATTTTTATTATTTAATGATTATATTTTATTTTTGATCAATTTATTTAATTGGACTTATGGGCTTCTCCAATTAAATAAAATTAATCAGTAAAAATATATAAATTATTGTTTCTTTATAGTTTCTCATATGA